>CM041791.1:102352865-102563728 GCA_023375725.1 Nephotettix cincticeps
TATTTTGACCAATTATACCAAATTTCATCAACATCTGTCCATAAATAAAGGGGTTTACCTATTCCCTATATGATTAACATGGGAAAAGAGTATGCAGGTTAGCTGCCATGATAAATATGATTTTAAGCATAAATGGATGAATCTCAACCACATGAAGCTAAATATAGTTTTATCCAAGAATATTGATTGATAAGTGGAATACACTATTAATTTTTCCTTATCCTCCATAAGATTGGATAAGGATTGGATTGGAGATAACATTGGAGCCCCAAAATACAATGTACTATGTTTAGATTTTTTAATTTCTCAGTAACCGTTGGAGATAAAGAAAAACTTTAAGAAACTAAATTGTGTAGTGTTTAAGCTGATTCTAAAAATGGTTTAAAATTTTTAAAATTACAAATGAAAAACCCAATTGTCGAGTACAAACCCCCCAAACTACCCGTTCCGATTGACCGATATGTCTGGTTTACGAACTCGTCCGAGCAAATGTAAGAATACACGTCTCTACCAAATTTGGCTTGATCGGACAATTTGACAAGAGTTATCGTGTTCACAGACACATACACACACACACACACACACACACACACACACACACACACACACACACACACACACACACACACACACACACACACACACACACACACACACACACGCACACACACACACACACACACACACATATACACACATATTATATATATATATATGTATATAAATTTTAACGGCTATTGTTTTTGTCCTCTGGGCTCCTAAACACGAAAAAATAACATGATCCCGGGCATAAGTCTTGCAATGAGACCTTCAGTAATAGCTTCTTTCCTATGGGAATTTTGCTAATAGGTAAACTCCTTTATTAATGGACAGATGTTTACGAAACTTGGTATAAATGGTAAAAATAAAAATTGTTTATGCTAGAAATGCCTACTCTCAATGTTCCTCACAGCAGCAAACCTGCATACACTTTCCCATGTTAATCTTATGGAGAATAGACAAATAATTATCATATTTATCGACAGATATTGATAAAACTTGTCATATATCATAATTGTTATTATATTATTGATTTGGGAATTCGCTGAGTATGCAGGTCTACTATGACGGGGGTATTTCATTTTCAAACACAGTACTATGATTTGTATTTTTATTAAGTATCCACCTTTCTGATCCATATAGGATAATTGGTCGAATTATATGATTTATTATTGAAACTGTGTTTTCCAGCCATACCGGACGACTCCGTTGGTCTTGCCAGGAGCCAAGGTCAAGAAGGATGAGTACCCCACGGAATCGTACCTGCGCCACCACCCCAACCCTACGATGAGGGCGCCCCCTCCGCCGCACGGCGTGCCCTTTGAGGTTATGCATAAGCAGAAGGTAATCATCATCCTGAACCATTTACGGTTTAGATCAGATAAAAAATTTGTTTTTCCTGTAGATGATGTATGTTTTTTTCAGATTTATTTTTTAAATTATCTCTAATTCATTATTAACTAGCGTTACCCGTCGCACGTTGCTGTGATGTACAATAGATATTAATTTGGTTTAGGTTTGCTTGCAATTATGGAATATAATATAATTATTATTACCTTTCTGAAATGGTGGTCTATCCAATTATTTTAAGCCAAATTTTGTAAGAGAAATGAGAAATTCAAGTGAACTTGAAACATTAAAACATATATTTTTCATATATGTTTGAATGAGTCGGATTATATAATCTTACAACGGATTATATAATCAGATTACATAATCTTTACAATCTTAAATAATCTTACATTTTATATCCTGATAAAAATACACTTTCTGACAAACACACACACGCGTGCGTGCGCACGTACACACCCACTCTCTCTCTCTCTCTCTCTCTCTCTCTCTCTCTCTCTCTCTCTCTCTCTCTCTCTCTCTCTCTCTCAAATAAAATATAATATATACACAATTTTTCACCTCCTTTACAATTTACAATGTTTTTTACGGTATTTATCACCTATACATATGTAGTCTTATAGCTTTGTAAATATTTATATGAGTGACTTTGAGTGCTGTAGATTTAAATTGTTTCTTTAAATTTATATTTTAGAACTAACTGACCGTACAACATAGTTAAAATAGCTATATTGGTTACTAAATTATAAGGCTTCAATACCTGCTGTCTTCAATCCAATAGTCTTTTGAACAAGATTAGTTTCAGGAACAAAATGTTCCCATTGTCTAGTGTACTTTAGTCTTTAGGTTACTTCAGAACATTTCTTCTTGTATAACCAAATAACATATGAATTTAAAATTTAAAATAATTGTCTGGCGACATACAAAAAAAGTTTTAACAATATTGACGACGCAGATGACCAACGGCTCGACTAGCCAATAAGTGTTTGATGGTTTTGACCTTGGAGTGGGGTAAACTGTTGATGGTCTTTATTTGGCGTTCCACTAACAATACCTTCGACCCTGTCAAATAATATGTTGGGGCCAAAATTTAATTTTTCATTGAGTTCATCAACAGGAGAATTTTTTATCGCTCTATATACTTCGAACGACTCTAAAGCGTTCATCAGGGGGCCTATTTTATATTTATGCAGAATGTGGAGATTTTCAATGCAGCTGTTCACGTTGTGGTTTATACTGATCAGATGTCCGGCAATTTTTGAGCGTTGATTTTTCAATTTTGATCTCGGGAGGTGTTCGATTAACCTTTTGTTGAAAGACCGACCTTATTGCCCAATATATAATTTTGGAAATGTATATATATTATATAATTTTTTGCATGTTAATTGGTAAACTCCTGACTCGTCTAGGTTATTGTTTGTGTGTACATTTTTTGTGGAGAGGTTTAAATGATTTTCTAATTTGCTTGGAGCTTTGGCTGCTGAGATAATGTTATGTTTGTTTAGTTCATTTTATAGAATGAAGTAGGTTACTGCCAAAATCTATTGAAACAAAATTTTATGTTAGGTTCCTTTATAGATTTACTTTGTTGTTTGTTAATAATTCTATCAATGATGTAATTTTAAATTTTTTGTATGTCGCCAGACAATTATTATTTTAAATTTTAAATTCATATCTTAAGTGTTTATTTTGAAAATGTGTCCTTTATTTACACAAGAAGACATGTGAAGAAAAGTAACCTAAAGACTAAAGTACACTTGATAAAGGGAACATTTTTCTCCTGAAACTAATCTTGTTCAAAAGACTGTTGGAATGAAGACAGCAGGTATTGTAACCTTATAATTTAGTCATTACTTAATACTGAAGGCAAAATGTTTATATTTATTACTTAGAACTGATGTATACCATGATTTGTGTGTGTGTGTGTGTGTGTGTGTGTGTGTGTGTGTGTGTGTTTTACACACGAGTTCAGTTTCCCTCTCATTGTTTTATAACTAATCGTAGTCATATGATTTTAAGAGGGCTCTTGAAAACAGTTACATGTTTTGAAATTGACGAAACCTGCTAAAAATTTGAATGTTTTGTGCTTTGAATACATTTTTAGTATTGTTAGCTACATATTTATGAATAAATAGTGAGAGGGAAATCTGAAAGTTCTTGTAGTCTGTGCTATATGTGTATTTGTTTGTAGGTCGCTGACTCTGTTCTTCAGTCGGTAGTTGGTGATGATCCGAGAAAAAAGGTTCAATGAAATTACTTTTTAGACTGACAAAAAAGTGATTACGTTTTTACAGTTTTAAAATGCTAATTTTTATTTTTTATTTTAACTATACTTCCCATACAAAAATACATACAAGTATTTTTATTGTAATATTGGTTTAAAAATGTAACACTGTTTTGTTACTGTGTAAAGTACATTCTATTGTAAGCAACTAATTATCAGAAATTTTGTTTTCAAACATATTTAATAGCTAAATTAAAGTAATTTAACCATTCAAATTATATTGATATAGCTTGAACCTATTTTTAGTATGACATGAAGCAATATGTCCATACTATATTTATCCAAAGGGTGAATCTTGAAGTTGTCCAGTATTGATTGCAGACAAACCGTTGAGCTACGATAAAATAGTTTCCTACTAAAACATTCCCAAATAATAACGTAAAATATTGTTTCAGTCAGGATGATCAGAAAACTACAATCCTGATTTCAAACCTAAGAGTTATCAAAATATGCTAAGTATTATAAGTAAGTAGCAAGCGCTACTTACTTATTATGTATAATTTTTAAGGTCTATTTGATAAAAACTTTTTTGTAAATAAAAATTTATCATTACTAAGCTAAGACCTTCACAATCACTAGATTTTATTAATTTTTTGATGCAACATGTTTTAGTTGAAATTGAAAACTAAAATAGCTCCGGCTAAAGTTTTAACTTGAAAATTGGAAGGTTTATCGTAATCGTATATTTCTATATTCATATAAAGATTGACAAATGATAATAGTTAAATTTTTTTTACATTGTTTCTTAGATATCTAGCTACATATTTTTATAGTTTTTGTGCTAATATTGCATATTGGTAAAAGTTGCTCATAAGGAATGTAAAATTTCAATCAAAGTATCCGAGTTATAAAAAATGTCCCATAAAAGGACCACCATTATGAAGTGAAAAATAACCGAATTCGGAATTCTCTATACTGTTTTATTAAACAAAGTTTTAAAATTAATTATGAATAATACTACATGTATTTGTAACTAACTCTGATAAATCTGAGATTTGATATAGCCATCAATGTTTTGAACATTCTGAATCAAATAAACATTTAAAATATATTCATGCTTTTGTTAGGGGTTGGTTTTATGGGAAAAATTTTTATTTCATAAGTATTGAAACAATGGTCTGTATGAAATAACTGAACCCCTTACGAGCCAAAAGGGGTCATTTTAGCCATATAAAACCCCCACCGTAAATAAAATGTATTGTTCAGCTATATAAAAATCCCAAAACATTTTACTTTCAACAGACAGTAACGAAAAAAGAGAATTCCTATGTTTTCCTAAAAAAGTAAATAATGGATGAAAAAAGTTATTACATTATAACTTCTTTTCTTTATATTTTTTTAAATTTTAATTTTAGTTTTAGTTGATTTTTATATTCATTAATTTAAATATGTTTTGCATTATTATATTATAAAGCTGTTGTAGAACTTTCACTTTCAATAAATACAGACGTTCAAACAAACGGAACACAGCATTGCATAACAGTGCAATGGTTACTGCATTGTTATTTTAGGCTCTGGACAAAGTGCCAAAAGTCTTCAAGAAAGTTGTACAAATTTTGAGCAAGCTCTCTGTACAGTAATTGAACTTTTCATTGCAGCAAACTAAAACGATACTTGACATTTTTAGTACATGTTAATTAAGGTACCGTAGCTCAAGTTTGCTTCAAATAAATCATTGTTGTTGTACGGAAGCAACAAAATTTTGGTTTCTGGTGAAACCAAAATGTTTGAATATAAAATACATGTTTGAATATATTTCATATTTTTGAAATAAACTACCATAAAGTTTGATAACATTTTAATTAATATAGGCTAATAATTTTATAAGTTGACCTAACAATATTTGTTTGCTTTTTCTTGTAATTTTGTTTTATTATTAACTCTTTATTTTCACTTTGTGATCTTTTCTGAAAATATTTGCTTTATTTTACGCTTTAATAATATTAAAAGTTGCAGCTTACAAAATTGAATCCTTATACATACGTAAAGTTTTAATACACAAATATTTTTAGTATATACATCTCTATTTTAATTGCATAAGAAAATATAAACTTAATTTAATGTCAATCAGTTAAAAATCCTGTACTTTTACAGTAAAACATATATTATATTAATAAAGAATATAGTAATATGTATGGTGAAAATTACCTACATAAAACCTTCAACAGAAGATCTCTGGAAGAACGTAACTTAAGGACAAAATGTTAAAGTAGTTTATACACAATTCTTCAATTTATTGTAAGATTAATTAAATATTATGATTATTAGCTATTATTTTACGTAAGATAAAAATATATCAAATGCTTTAATTTCAGCTTTTTATTTTTGTTTTTATTGTTTTAATCATTAAATTTTTACAATGAGAATTTGATAATTCGTTATAGTTCTTCTTTCGTGAATTTTACAGTGTCTTCGAAAATTTAAATAAAAGGGGTTAAAGTATTTAAAAATAAACACTGAGCAATTTTACCAAATACAATCATATAATTATTATACAATAATATTAAAAAATCTCATATAAGGGCTAAAACATGAGATTTTATTGATCTATCATTAAAATAAATAACATTTTGTTCATTATATTTTTGTTTGATTTTGTTATTTCTGAAACATCTGAGTTAATCCTTTTTGGTCTTACGGTTATTCCGGTGATTTTCTTATTCTTTTACTTTGCTTCCAAGCTTGTCGAACAAGCTGTTGCATTATATTTCATGTATTGATAAGTAATTAGTGTAAAAGTGTAAATGTTGTTGCGAATTCCTAGTGTAACTAGATATCTGTGGAAATAGTAACAGACAGAATTGGCTTGGCAATATGCCAGTCATATATATGCTGCTGCCAACTGCACGGCAAAAATATCCCTGCAGAATAAAACCACACACCCACTACAAACATTACAAATAATTTTATATATTCACTGGAATTAGGACGCTGTCCAAAGATTAAAAAAAAAACAAATTATGTTTTATTTTATAATCAATAAAAATAGCCCATATTTAGATTTGCAAAATTCACATTAGCGAAAGTCACAAAACATCAAAATGTTTCATAATTTTACTCAAATTGTATATTTTTTTAATACAACAATGAGGAGTATGTGAAGGCTATATTTCAAATATTTACAACTCGCAGGCTACGTTTAACGATAAAACTTGTAAACCTCACAACAAAGATGTTAATGGGGCAGTTTTACCTTTGAGGATTGAATTTGTTCTGTGTCATCAAGAATGTTACTCTTCAGATTTGGAGGGACACTTTTTACAAACACAGTTCCTCTTATGTGAAAAGGCATTGTACAAATGGCTAAAAGTAACTTGAAACCAAATTAGAAAGGTGAAAGTAAGGTAAGGTTAAAAAAATTAAAAGGTTTGAAAGCAATCACGATTGCCTGAAAATAAACACGAACTCAAAACTTGCCAGTAGGCACTCTTATTTTGTAGACGAACTCAAACCTTTATTTAATTAGGTCTATATTAATCTTTCCTACAATAATCAATTAAATGACATATTACAAACGGACAACTAATGATTAATTTAGAAGAACCTGATGTAATGTTACTGGGGACGGTGTAAATAAACTTGATTTCTGATTTTGCAGGTTGTGTCGCAGTTTAACTCCCCAATTGGACTGTATTCTGAGGACAACATTGTCAATACAATCGCTCAACAAACTGGAGCCACTCCGTGAGTATTTAATAACTATCTTTTACTCTGTATTTCAATTTTTTGGTACTCATAGAACAGTCCAGTAAATGATAAAAGACTAAGCCCAGACTAAAATAATGCATTTAAATGGTTCTTGTTCTAATCAATATACATTTCTTATATTTATTAAAATTATTCTTAACAAACAAATACTTATAATCTTAATAGTTTAGTTTTACTGGGATAAAAATGCTTCCTCGCATTAAATAATGTATCGTAATGTTAGACTACTGCTCAGGCAATATCTAGTATGTTAAAAAAATAATAATAAATGCTATGAAAATTCTATATGCAATAGCTTTGAACTGTTCATTTATGAGCGTTTGAACCACTTTTTATTTACAATATGCAAAAACCTCTACATAATGATTACATAATTGTTATATAGAATATTTTATAAAAATATAAAACTGATATTTTGTTAGAATTTTTGTGAAAAGTCGGCAGTTGAAGATTGTTATTGTTTAAACAGTGTGTTTATGTGTGTAGGATTGTATATCCACCCCCTGCCTGGTCACCCAGTCAGTTGAGGCAAGTAACGCCGTATCTCACTACTGCCACCAACTTCTAAGCGTTCATTTTTCTATTCTTTGTAGACTTTATTAGTAACATTTGTGCTCTCTTCTATTCACAGCTTGTAGTTCTCTTATGTTTTCCATAGCACAGCATTCTTTCGGGTTGCGTTTTCTGTAGAAACTATGAGTTTCCTCTTATATTTAAAGTATTTCATTAAAAATTGCTCAAAAGCAAAAATGTAAAGGTTTTACTGTGAAAGGGATAAACTTAATTACTCTGTATTGAATTCATATCAAAATTCTGGTTATTGTAGATTTTGATTTAGTGCTCAGCATGGTACACGACATGAGTGTTATTGGTAAGAGGTTGGACCTCTCGTGACCCAATACCCATGAAGGCGTGGGCGCAACCTGCATGGACAATGAAAAACCTTCAACATTTGGCCTCGATTTCTCAAAACATACTTTCTTTTGGTTTAAAAAATGTATAGTTTTACGATTTGAAGTGTTTTCAAAATTTTTAGATATATTTTATATCATAAAGTTTGTAAACCTACCAGAATAATAACACAATTTTTTCTCTAATAAAGATCAAACCTTCAGAAATATTGCTTATTGATCACAGTAATAATAAAACATTTTTATTCTATCTTTTTATAAATTCTATCTTTATATTTAGAAATTTAATTTCAAATTAATAGAAGGGCTTTAGGTACTTTAATTAAATACTTTAAGACATTTAAAGGAAAAGTTGGTGGTAGCAGAAGATAAGTGCGGCATGGCACTCTTAGGTCATGAACTCACATAGTTGTCATGAAATAGTTATTGTAATGGGTGCATGAAATAAATTATTGTTAAACCTACTGCAAATTCTCGTTAAGACATAATTGTTTACCATAGAATTTATATATATATATAACATATTTTTTTTAGATTAGCCGACAGTTATTAACAATCATTCATCTTAAAATGTGATTTAATTATACACTTGTGTATTCGTGAGAAGTTACTCAATTCATGCTCAAGGTTTTGCTTTACTAATAATTGAATGCGCTCGTCATTATTTACTCAAAAATATAATATTCTAATCAATTAAACACAGTATACATTTTAGCGAATTTCCCATGGGGAAGAAGCTATTACCGTAGGTCTCATGGTGAGACTTAAGCCCGGGACCATGTTATTTTTTCTTCTTTAGGTGCCCAGAGTCCAAAAACAATAGTAGTTAAAATTTATATACATATATATATATATATATATATATATATATATATATATATATATATATATATATATATATATGTGTGTGTGTCTGTGAACACGATAACTCTCGTAAAAATGGTCCGATCAAGACCAAATTTGGTAGAGACGTGATTCCTACAAGTGCTCGGACGAGTTCGTAAACCAGACATATCAGTCAATGGGAACGGGTAGTTTGGGGGGGTTTTGTACCCCAAAATGGGGTTTTTTGCGTTTTTCACATGTAATTTTGAAAAATTTCTAATTTTATATTTCAGCATTCGAATCAGCTTAAAAAACTGCACAATTAAGTTCCTTAAAGTTTTTCTCTATCTCCAACGGTTACTGAGATATTCAAAAATCTAAACACAGTAGGGTACGTTGTATTGTGGGGCTCCAATGTTAATCTTATGGAGGATAAGGAAAAATTAATATTTCTCATATTAATGAATACTTTTGGATAAAACTTGATATTTAGCTTCATGTGGTTGAGATCTATCCATTTATGCTTAAAAACATAGTTTATGTGTTTATCATAGCAGCAAATCTGCATACTCTTTTCCCATATTAATCTTATAGGGAATAGGCAAACTCCTTTATTTATGGACATATGTTGATGAAAGTTGGTATAAATGTTAAGATATAAATTATTTGTGGTAGAAATGACTACTTTCAGTGTTCCTCACAGCAGCTATCCTGCCCACTCTTTCCCATGTTAATCTTAAGGAGAATATGCAAATAATTCTCATGTTTATGGACAGATTTTTATAAAACCTGTCTTATATTATTATTATTATATTATTGATTTGGAAATTCGCTGAGTTCGCAGGTCTGCTGCGACGGGGGTATTTAAATATACAGCGTGGAAATTAAGTATTAAAACAAACCTGTATTATTTTAAAAGAAGTAGGTATCTTGACACCTGTTTAACAAAGGTGTCAAGATTTTTTACATCGAAAACTTGTTTAACCACCTTTACAGGGAAGGCAATCTATTTTTTCGCATGACAAAACCCCGAGGTAGATATTTCACTCCTCACCAAAATGATAGGTATTCCAATATTTAATTTTATAAAAAACATCCATTTCACCACATGCAAAATTTGGAGTAGCACCACTGTTGAGTGGCCCCCAATTTTATAGCCCGTATCATATTAAAACAATGATTTAAATCAATCGATCCTTAAAAACGTCGGTCCAAAAGATTAGATATCTTAAAATTATGTTTTTTTCGAAGTAAATGTGGAAAAATCAGAAATAAGAACTTCTATGTTTTTGAATCACTGAAGTGTCTTATGTGGATATCTCAATAGTAAAGTGTATATAAACCGACCAGAAAACTTATAACAGCTTTCATGTAGGTTTAAGCTTTTAATGAACACATTTTTCATGTAGGCTTGCAACATTCAAATTTAGATTTTCACACAATCTATAGAAATCTGTCTTATCTCTTCCACCACAAAATCAGAACATTTTTTCTTAACAATGGTGATCTCTATTTGTTATAGAAAACTAATTCGTGTGCCTAATTTGTGTTTTCCTTAAATAAATTATGTTTACTACTCGTTAAGCTGTGTTTTTACTAAAATTTACTCGATATTTTATGGATTATAAAACTAAAACCATAAAATTATTTTAATGGTTGTAGCAATATGATAATGAAACCAACTATTTAATTCGTATTTATTTTAAAAATTGTCTCACATTTATTAGGTAATTTTAATTTTCATAAACATTTTCAACTCATTGGATATCAAATTAAATTGTATCAATGCACACTCAAAACTTAAAGTTCTATTTAAATATGCGAGCAACGAATAATATTTATTCGCTCGCGGCCTACATCGTCTTTACGTCTCGGTGAGATTAAGATATACTACACCACAGTGATAAATCTAACTAAAAATTTAACATTTACATTTATGTTTGTTATATTTTAATTAAACATTAAGTGGATGGTATGTGAGAACAACACAGTACTTAAAAAATTTAAAGGAAATGTGATCTAAAAAAGATGTGAAAATTAAAAAATCTTCTAATTTTATTAACTTATATTTTAATTTTTCAATCAACAATACCTATATTGGTATTCATTCCTTCTTACATACCAGCCATGTAGTATAGTGTTTACTTGTGAAGAACCTGGTCTGCATAGCTGATATAGCATTTTCATTGATTTGTCCTTCCTCAAACTCAAATCCCAACCGTCCCAACAACCCAACTCCAAATAACACATTTTGCATCAACCAAAACAAACACAACGAATACTTCATCTTTTTTACACAATATAACAAATTTTATCTCGGAATGTTTTCCTTTAATTTGCTTTTGTAACTAATTTACGATCATATCGCTTCATGTGGCTTTCGTCATAAAATTGTTGCTCTAACAAAATTGAAATGACAAATTAAACGTAAATAACAAAATAAATAATAAAATGAATTGTAAATATTGGCTTACCCTCCGTAACCCTCTGCCCCCTCCTTGATCCCGCAGCTACAAGAAGACAACCGTCGTGTACGACCCGGCCAAGTCCGAGACGTACAAGGCGCTGAAGGAGTCCGAGTACGGGGACACTGTCCAGGAGATTCCGACACCGGTTGAGCCCAAGGTCTTCTCGCCCGCTAAAGTCAACACCAAGGTAGGCCTATGGCCTAGGTCACCATACTGTGATACTGGCATGGCTAGCTTGATACCTGACTTTTGACTATGATAATATCTATAAAATGAGACACTTATGTTGTTCATTAATAAACAACATTTTAATTCAGGTATTGTATTGTATTTTTTCTCTTTATGGGAAAGGGATCAAAGGGTTACAGTTAGGTTGAAAAAATACCTAAAATGTCTGTTATGCTTTAGTAAACTTGTTGATTGATTTAGTCGGTTGCCACTCAGTCTATC
The DNA here is from genome assembly GCA_023375725.1 of Nephotettix cincticeps. NCBI lineage: Eukaryota > Metazoa > Arthropoda > Insecta > Hemiptera > Cicadellidae > Nephotettix > Nephotettix cincticeps. The sequence goes on from CM041791.1 coordinate 102,364,901, forward strand.
CACAATTTCTGTGATGGCGTTGGTTCTTTATCTTAAAAGATGGTTTCTTCCTTTCTTCGTGCTAAAAATCTATTAATTTCTTAAGATACTAAGACAAACCAACAGTTATATCCACCATTAATCAACATATAGGAACTCTGGGGTTCATATTAAATGTCAGTACTACGCCAACTTCACTTGAAATTATAATTTTTCAACTGAGTCTCCATCCTTTAAAAACAGTTCATTGTTGACACATATTTGACATCTCTCTAGGCTGTCATTGACGGTTTAAAAAAAAGCCGATTCTTCAAAAACGCCTTTTCAGCTATCTTATAAACTAATCTGTAATAACTGATCAATTTTACAGCATTTAAGTGCATTGTGCATTAACCAGTAATACGTTCACTACAGTGCTGTTTAGGTTTCCGTAGACACAGTTTCTGTCAAGAATTGTAACAAAACGATTATTACGAGAATCATTTTGTATTTGATTATTTTAGTGTTGTGAACGGAATCTAAAACTTTGATATTCTATAATATTTTAAATACTTTGAAATGTTGCATATTAACGATATTTTATATAATTCTATTGGCCCTTTACAGACAATTGAGATGCACAATTTATTGTTCTGTGTTTGATCCTTGAACTTATATTTCTAGGATAGTTCCAGTGTTGTTATAAAACTCTGAAATAAGTTCTTAAACATTAGATTATAAACTAACGGCATTTAGAAGCTTGCTTTAGTTTAAAAAAACACAATGGCTGTTACTAAAATTAGGTTAACTCCATTTTATGTGATGTTTCACGACCAACTAATTATTACTTTGGATGAATAATTATGAGTCAATATTACGATAGTGATGAGAATCAAAGTAGGGTAGACTGGGTTTATTTAACATGTACTATTATTACACATTAATAGCTAGTGTGAAAGCTTGTATGTTCATCACCAACATGGAAATACTCATATTTTTCAAAGGCTTGTGATTTAGCTAAGTAAACTATTCATAAAGGTCCTGCTCTATTACTAATGCTAGATGTATGATCTAATTTTTATAACTGCTTACTTACTAATGTCATTTGTTTTGATAGAGACCACCACCCCTTAAAGCGAGGGTAAGTTTATTATTTAGCTGCTTAAATGCATGTTACATTAGCTAAGGATTATATTTCAACAACTAATGTTAAGTTATAATGTACCTAGTTTACAAAGATATGAAAATCATTAAAACATACACTTTTGCTCAATTATTCCTTGAAATGTTTCATTTCATCATATAAAAAATAATAATGACAATAATTAACATTAGTTAGTAGAAGTAAGTCCTAAAGGACAAAATAAAAATAATAAATACTGTATTGTCAGCAATTCCAATCAATCCAATACTATAATACGAGCAAGGTTTGTATATATATACATTTGCACACGGATCTCGAAAACGGCACCGAGGAATTTCTTTAAATTTTGGAAATAACTAATTTCCGAGTAGAAAATAAGTTCTAGATAGGTCTAATGTCCAGGAAAATCCGTGTTTTACTGTAATATTAAGTTTAAAATCTAAAAATTTAACATTACGCTTATGGAGAATAAAATGTAAACAATATAAACAAAAACAGCTGTTTATAACCGTTTGACAGTTCTCGATTGAAGACTGCGGGGAACAATATAGAGGTTATGCATTAATATTTATTTTATGAATTAAATAAATGCAAAATTATCAGGTTACTACTATGTAAAAACTTAAGGACAACATAGCTGTGCGAAATAAAAGCAAAAGTATTTCCAAAATCTTCCGTGTTTTGATAGAAAACGTATTCGTTGTATTGGTTGAAGCCACTGTAACAAACCAATTAATTGATGTAAATTAAATTTCTCTTTTGCTTTTCAATCCTCATTCCGTTTGTAACAAAATCAGTTGATCACAGGCTAATAATAACGGTATGGATAATTAAACAGTAAATGATCGGCTTTGGCTATAAGACGTTAAACGGCATCGCTCAATTGACTAACGTCGTAGCCGAGTTGTAACGTGTCGGCCTCAAGAACTATAGGCCGCGAGTTCCATCCCCACCAGGGGCGATACTTTTTGTTCAGTACTATATTAACTATGGTGTATTAAATCGGTTTTATTTCAATCCCATAAATGTTTTCATTGGGCAGTAAATTTGTTATAATTTTACTAATTAACTTGTAAAAACATGTCTTATTATATCCGAGCAAAGCTCGGTCACCAGGTACTTAATTTAAATTAGTATATTAGCAAACTTTATGGTAGTTGGCGCAAAAGAGTTATTTTCATTCTGTAATATGTCCATGAGGTAATAGTTTTAGGTCTCTTGAATTAGAGAATTTAAAAAACTGTCAACTATGTTCATATTTTTTACTCTTAACAGATTGAATTAAAATTAATAGTTTTGGTACAGTTATAGTTTTTACCGTCAAATTTTTCCCAAAAATGTTTTATATTTTAAATACACATTAGTATCAGGGGTCTGTTTAGAATGGTAAAAATAAGATGGAAAGCAACTATCTTTTCTTACCAGATAGGACTCTTTATTAGCCTGTATATTACATGATTAAATTACATTAATATTGACAATAATAGGAATTTTAAAATGGTGCTAATCACGTGGATCAAAATAGTTTTTCAGATTTTTTGTATTAAAAGAGCTTGGCTTCATCTTAAACTTGATGTGCAATTACGTATCGAACCGTCACTTTTTCTCCTTAAGATGTAAACTTCTATAACTATATATACTAAATTTTAAACAGTAAATTTTCCAGCAGTCGGATCAAAAGTATTTCTTCAGCATCAACAGATTTCGTAGAATTCTAATCCATCACTCATGCTTCTCCACTAAAACCGTTGAGTATTGATTTTTTAAATAATGGATAGTCAAAGCTAAAACGTTGGTCCTGGTCAAAGGCTAAAAGGCTGAACTATATATTCATTTAAAAAAATGTTGTATTCATATCCCTGTGAAAAATAGGTTAGATCATAGAGATTTCTTAAGGGAATGTTTTCAGTTCATCTAAAGAGCTGAACAGCTGTTTAGATGAACTGAGTATTAGAATAAGAATAAGAACTTATTCTTATATATTAAAAACTCAACACAATAGCTCTTTTTTATGGAAACCTGTTTCAAATTTTAACTTTACAAATTTCCAACACCCCCCCCTCCCAAGATCTAAGACATACTCATGTCAAAATAACTGTTTTTATGCAAACCAGACCATTTACAGTTTAAAAAAATCTGTTCAGTATCATATACAACAAGTGGTAATGTAAAACATATGTTTATCTTAAGACTAAAATAAAGTGGACTGTTACAAGGCTTTTGTCATTACTAGTTCCTTTCAAAAATGGAACGGAAACGTGCGAATTGGCAAAAAAAAACCCTATTTTTCATATATAAAAAAGGGTTTTAAAACATTTTTATCGAATGGAAATTACGATTGCATGGTGCTTGAAAGACTTGCACTGGGATTAGATTAAACGTATAGGTACCATGCATCGTAGCCCCCCTATTAATTATTGCTAATTTAATTAAGTACATACATTTTCTAACATAATATACTGAGACTTTGATAATAATATATTATCAATAGCTCCTACAAAGCTTCAACATTTCACTCTTTTTTAATATGGAAAGAAATATTTAGAACTAGCTGACCCGGCGAACTTCGTAACGCCTCACAGTAAACACATGTTAACTTTAAGATTGGCCATGTTCTGAAGTCGAATAGCAATACGGCTTCATTGTGAAAGGTTATATATTCTGGGTCGCTGCATAGTGAATAACAATACTGAAACGATAAAATATATTAATATCATTCCCATAAAACAAATAAATCTGAGTGGATTAATTCACAATTTTCAAATCCAATCCAAACCCAAACGAAACCTAACTGTAATACGGCTTTTATATGAAAGATATACAACAGCTGATTATTATAATAAACGTAATAATATAAACATTGTAATTATCATATAAACACATGACTTTAATTAATCAGACAGAAAATAAAAATATAAATACATAATCCCCTAAAACCGTTAACTATTAACGTGGTGATTAAAGCTGTTCATTTTTTACAGTACACATTTACTTCATAGTTTAACATTAATGAATGATTCAGATGGCATTGGATAGTAAAGCATACGGTATTGCTAATGGAAAGTAAACCAATCAGCTGTAGCTAAGAAATCAAATGTTTTCATTGTAGACAATTTGTAAACAAACTTACTCTCCATAAGGTTAACATTAGAAATTTAAAACGCCATAAAATGGAAACTTATGGGGTTTTCGAAAAAATTTTTTCACTAAAACCTTCCCGGACACATATAGAGCAACTTCCTAAAATTTCATGGCGATCGGATGAGTAGTTTGGCAACGCATAAAGGACAGACAGACAGACAGACAGACATACATTCAATTTTATATATAGAGATCACGTAGTATTTAATATGCCATCATACTTTCGAGAATCTGAATATACTTCAATTCAGGAAGATAATAAAACTAGTTTTAAAATTTATAAATATGGTGTAAAAGGGGGTCTATAAAGTTTTATTTTTTTCAGACGACCCCCCATAGATCAGTCCAGGCCCATGCTGTCCCCGGACCTGTTCACAATGTAAGTAGGCTACTTGTAGCATTTTAACAATAAGTTTCTCTAAAAAAAACTCGATATGGTAATTTCTTACTCAAAATACGATAAAAAATGTACAAAAATAAGTTTAAAACACACTTTTCTACATTGAAAATTTATAAACATATATAAAATCTAAATATAAATATTGTATTGTATTAAAATGTATGAACATGCAAATAAAAATAAATTCTTTATTCATCAAAATTTTAAAATTAATTACACAAGATACAAGATATTCATAATGAAACATCACAACAATTGCATCAGACTGAACAATTTTACATTATTTAAAAAAATACACATTTTTGTAAGCAAAATTAAACAAGTCATAATGTGATAGAAGAAAAAAAATGATGAATCATTAATTTTTAGATTATTCCCTTCACTGAGTAACCGTTTTAGAGCAGAAAAAAGTAAGTAGTACTACGCTCTAATACTCTAATTCTTCTTAGTTAAGAATGGGGAGGTACATACTTAACTACGATAAAGCCTTTAATTACCTTACAAAAGTGTATAGTAAGAATAATCATGAAAAGGTCTAGACTAGAACTAGTGCTAGACTAGGTCTAGCAGAACCTATTTTTAAACAAGTAGGATTGCTTCCATTAAGAAATTTGTTTGTTTACAAAGTGCTACGCTTATTTTTCACGAGAAGTATTTCAAGTTATATAAATGTTCCACAACCTTATAATTTCCCTTGAGTCTACAGATTTGAAATTCAGAAAGCTAACTTAACCACTTTTCAACATTTTTACACGTTCAGTGCATCAATGTATATTTTGATGCTGTGGCATTTTGGGGTTTAAAAAAATAGATACCCTGTCGAAGATGGGCTGAGTACTCAACAAATTTTCAAATCGATAAATAATATGACAACAATAATATATGACAAGTTTTATCAATACCCCTTGATAAATAAGAGAGTTTTGCCCTTGTCCTATATTTTGTGCCTATCGTGCTTAACATGGGAAAAGAGTATGTAGGTTAGCGTCTATGATAAAATACATAAACTTTTATTTTTAAGCATAAATGGATTGATCTCAATCACATGAAACTAAATACCAAGTCTCATACAAAAATATAGATTACTAAGTGAACAAATTATATTTCACTTAATGTGAAGTATTAATTTTTTCTTAACCTCTTATTTTTCATGGATTAACATTGAAGTCCCAAAAATACAACGTAATGACCTTAGACTTTTTGAAATCTGGGTAACTGTTGGAGAAAAACTCTACAATACTAAACTGTGTAGTTTTTTTTGAGTTGATTCTAATAATAAAAGATTAATTTTTAAACTTTTAAAATTTGCAAATGAATGACTCAAAAAACCCATTTCTGGGGTACAAACTCCCTCCCCCCGAGATATTACGATCTCATTTGACTAAAGGTAGAAATACACATCCCCACCAAGTGTTGTCTTTACCGGGCTATTTTTACGAGAGTTGTCATATTCACAGGCACACACACTCACAGATATATATATATATATATATATATATATATATATATATATATATATATATATATATATATATATATATATATATATATATATATATATATATACAGGGTGTTCATTAAAGTCGGGGACAAACTTCGAGGGGTGATAGTACTCATCAAAATGAACAAAAAAACACCTATAACCATTTGTCGAAAAATCCTTCGTTTAGCCGCTATCCGCCATTTTGTATTTTTTACAAAAAACGTTATATATCAAGAACTATTTAAGATACAGAAACTAAACTTTGCCTACATATTTATTGGTCAAAGAGGAAAATATTTTCAAAGTATCAATTAATTTGCATTTATATTTTCAAAATGGCGGCGGTTAAAAATATTTTAATTAAAATAAAAAAACAACTATTAACTTTATAAAATTTTTACAAGACACAAAAAAGATTGTAATTTTAATTTCAAAACGAACGGTACTTTGGTGAACGAAATCCGTCCACGGATAACCGAGAAAATGCAGGTTTAATGTTACATTACAGGGCCTGTGCGCCACCGCAGCGCGGCCGTGGCAAAGAAGCCGCGTTGTGCCAACTGAACTCCGCTTCTTATCCACGGTGACGCACGGGCCCTGTAATCTAACGTTAAAAGTGCATTTTCTCGGTTATCCGTGGACGGATTTCGTTCACCAAAGTATCGTTCGATTTGAAATTAAAATTGCAATATTTTTTGTATCTTGTAAAAATTTTATAAAGTTAATGGTGTTTTTGTTATTTTAATTAAAATATTTTTAACCGCTTTGACCGCAGCGCGGCCGTGGCAAAGAAGCCGCGTTGTGCCAACTGAACTCCGCTTCTTATCCACGGTGACGCACGGGCCCTGTAATCTAACGTTAAAAGTGCATTTTCTCGGTTATCCGTGGACGGATTTCGTTCACCAAAGTATCGTTCGATTTGAAATTAAAATTGCAATCTTTTTTGTATCTTGTAAAAATTTTATAAAGTTAATGGTGTTTTTGTTATTTTAATTAAAATATTTTTAACCGCCGCCATTTTGAAAATATAAACGCAAATTAAATGAAACTTAAAAAATATTTTCCTTTTTGACCAATGAATATGTGTGCAAAGTTTGGTTTCTGTATCTTAAATAGTTCTTGATATATAAGGTTTTTTGTAAAAAATACAAAATGGCGGCTAGCGGCTAAACGAAGGATTTTTAGACAAATGGTTATAGGTGATTTTTTGTTTATTTTGATGAGTATTATCACCCCTTAAAGTTTGTCCCCGACTTTAATGAACACCCTGTATATATACATTTTAACTACTATTTTTATGGTCTTTAGGGACTTCAAAATGAAAAAGTAACATTGTCCTGAGCTTACGTTTTACCATGAGACCTATGGTAATATCTTATTACCTATCATAAATTCACTTAAACTAAAAATATTAAAAATAAATTTATAAATGTAGTTTTAAAAATATTAAAAATAAATTTATAAATGTAGTTTTAGCGAATTTCCCATAGGGAAGAAGCTATTACCGTAGGTCTCATGGTAAGACTTAAGCCCAGGACCATGTTATTTTTTCGTCTTTAGGTGCCCAGAGTCCAAAAACAATAGTCGTTAAAATTTATATATATATAGTATATAGCATTTTATGTATATATGTATATAAATGTGTCTGTTAGCACGATAACTCTTGTAAAAATGGTCCGATCGAGACCAAATTTGGTAGAGACGTGTATTCCTACAAATGCTCGGACGTGTTTGTAAACCAGACATATCGGTCAATGGTAACGGGTAGTTTGGGGGGGGTTTTGTACCCCAAAATCAGTTTTTTGCGTTTTTCACATGTAATTTTTAAAGCTTTCTAATTTTATATTTCACCATTGGAATCAGCTTAAAAAACAACACAATTAAGTTCCTTAAAGGTTTTCTCTATCTCCAACGGTTACCGAGATATTAAAAAATCTAAACACAGTACGTTGTTTTGTGGGGCTCCAATGTTAATCTTAAGGAGGATAGGGAAAAATTTATATTTCCCATATTAATCAATATTTTTGGATAAAACTTGATATTTAGCTTCATGTGGTTGAGATCTATGCTTAAACATTTATGCTTTAAAATCATAGTTTATGTGTTTATCATGGCAGCAAACCTGCTTACTCTTTTCCCATATTAATCATATAGGGAATAGGCAAACTCCTTTATTTATGGACAGATGTTGATGAAACTTGGTATAAATGTTAAGATAAAAATTATTCATGGTAGAAATGACTTCTTTCAGTGCTCCTCACAGCAGCTAACCTGCACACTCTTTCCTATGTTAATCTTATGGAGAATAGGCAAATTCTCATGTTTATGGACATATTTTTATAAAACTTTTCATATATTAAATTATTGATTTGGAAATTCGCTGAGTATGCAGGTCTGCTCCGACGATATTTTATTTTCTAAAAGCATTTTACTATAAACGGGATTCGCAAGTAAAACACTCAAATTTTACTATATATATGTCCTGGTTTGGAATACACTATCTTGAATATGCACTTTTCTCTAAACTCTTGAATAAACGTGATTTTGAAATATTGATACTCTTTTTAAATTTGTGGTCTACCCCTCCACCACTCCACCCCTCTACCTCAGCTACAGAGATGGATATTTATTTCTGTGGCAGTGCTACAATATAACATAAATTAAGATATGGAAAACAAATATTGCAGAGGTTTTAATTACTGTACAAATTTGAATATATGTAATAAATTATAGTCAATAAAGTTTCTTCTACCTGTTAATAATGACTTTACCTGTTATTACAGGTAAACTCAGTTGGACACCAGGAAACAATCCAGCAGAGCAACACATTCAAGCGCCTCATGCACATGGTCTTAGATGAGGAGAGCTTCTGAGCGAACTAGCGAACTGCAACACGCAATAACTACACCTAGCAAACTGACTTTCGTCACCCAGACGCCAGGAGTGGCAACTTCTACTTGCATACTACTATGTGTTCACCCTTGATATTGTAAATTTATTTATGTATAAAATAATTACACTTATGTACAGGTAGAATTAAACAGTAGCCGTTGAAAAGGTGTAAAATTAATTTTTATATCATGAGTATTCGGTTACCTGTCGTTGGTTGGTGTGCTGTGACTAACCGGGATGCCTGTGATCCTTACGTTAACACTAAGTCAAATAGTTTTAGTGAGCAAATATCTATGAATATTTGACCGAGTGTAAGTTCTAGTCATGCGTTGACCTCTTTACGGTTATAAGGAGGCCATCCAATTATTGTTAATGGTACATTTGTTATCTCCTAGTTATAAAACAGTTTTCGTTTGTCACTCGCTAAGAACGTCTTCTTGATAAATAAAAAGTAACATTTTCAATCTTTAGGGTAGAGTCCTTGAAGTTTTTACAGTCTAGATTTAAAATGTTTATTTTTATTTATCTATTTTTTTACTTGTTTAATACGTTTTTGAAGAAGCCGAGTAACTGCTGACTGAAGGTGTAAATTTGAATTCTCTAAATCACTAGGACTGTTTCTACATTGATCTATGAGGTTACCATTAAACTATGTAAACTGTTTACCTAAAATGTAAATTATTTCAAATAAACTGTTAAAGTGTTGTTTTACTTTCCTTTTTAAATTTCCCATTTTCATCTGTTTTATGTTTAGTAGGGTGACCAAAATAATGCATGGTAATATCAAGCAAGACAGACTATTTGTATATGCATTTAATGTTGATTAGTTTGAATTAATGACGGTCTGCAGTAAGTTAACTGAAATAAGGAGGACACAGTGGAGACTTAACCAGAGGTCACTTCTGATGGCTGCAGTAAGTTAACTGAAATAAGGAGGACACAGTGGAGACTTAACCAGAGGTCACTTCTGATGGCTGCAGTAAGTTAACTGAAATAAGGAGGACACAGTGGAGACTTAACCAGAGGTCACTTCTGATGGCTGCTGTAAGTTAACTGAAATAAGGAGGACACAGTGGAGACTTAACCAGAGGTCACTTCTGATGGCTGCAGTAAGTTAACTGAAATAAGGAGGACACAGTGGAGACTTAACCAGAGGTCACTTCTGATGGCTGCAGTAAGTTAACTGAAATAAGGAGGTCACAGTGGAGACATAACCAGAGGTCACTTCTAACGGCTGTTGTGTTTAGGACTTCCTCAGGAACCGAATATTCTATGGATATAAATATCTTTATTTCCTGTATAGAACAATATTAATATGGAACAAAAATTGTGATCTATACTTATCATCTGATTTGGCCCTTTTCACTGTCTGTCCTCTGTTTTGCATCACTCGACACTCTTTTATCACAAAGCTACAAAGGTAACTTTTTATGTTTCGCCAAATTTCAGAATGCAATCAGCTCTAAAGTTATTTGTATCTTAAAAGAATATAGATTAGAAATTAAAAATTATTCTTGAGATAAATTTTAAAAAGGCTAGCAACAGATCTGCTATAGACTTCTCATACTCCTTCTTTAGTTGCAACCCTTATTACTCTCATCGAGGATGGATAGGGCCTGAGAGAGATACTTACTTCTTTTCTGTGGTTTCCTATTATAGTAGTAAGAAAATAGCATTCAACAAAATTGAGTTTATCATGAGCTGATTTTTTTAAAATTTATCAAAATGATAATCCTATTATTAATATGCTTGATTAATAATAGGAAAAAATAGGAACCTGAATTAAGTCATAGTAAAAACAATTAATTTCTAATTCACTTAAATATAGTTTAGATATAGCTAGGTTAGTCGTAGGTAATTCAAAAATTTAACATTGGCTTACAGAGATAAATATTCAAATAAATACAAAACAATATCTAAACAGCTGTTAATAAACAAATTTGATTGCCTTGGTAACATATTGTGAAATTGAAGATGTCAAACACTGAGATGTTCCTGTAAGATGTGATAATGTCAGCGAAGGTTTCTAATATAGGCCTACTCATATGCATATAAATGGTGGTACTGTATAATTACTAGTGGATCCAGTGCAGTTTTTGAATGCTTTTTCTGTGGAAGGTGTTTAGCTCTGTCATTATAAAAAGTGCTAGACCCGTTATTGTTATTTGTGTTTATTGATCACCAAAAAGAGATAGAGTTAGATTTTCTCAATTTAGGATTTGTTACTAAGTAAAGCGAATTTAAAAAGATACTAATCAATAATAATAGGTATGGGAACATAGACGTTATCCTTACTATACCTACTTTAATTTTTAATTACTTTAAGGATTGGGTTTGACAAAGAATTTTGAAATTATTTTACTAATTATAAATGTCCTATTTCAAGAGCCTTTATTCTTCTAAGCTGACCAATTATTTCTCTTTCAGTTAATTTGAAAAGTGCATGTTTTAGTTTAACCTTTCTACTTTTGAAATAATGTTCACTTACTGTGATTTCTTCTTTTCATTACTTCATTCTTTTTAAAGCTTTTAAATTTAAATTTACCAAAGTTTTTAATCGTCTTTACTGATGACTGTTCTGATTTTTTAAATATTTTAAATAGTTATAGCTTACACCCAAACCTCCTCACTCCAACCAGGATCACATCCACTTTTAAAACTTGTTTGGATAATATTTTTACAAAACCTTGCTCATGTAAATTATTGCAACTGGTGTTTCAGACCACACCAGGAATTTAGTGACTACTGATTTCTAGGCTCTTAATGTCAATGAAGTATTATTTTCAAAACAAAGCTTTTCAGAGATTAACATACAGAGTTTTCTTTCTGAGTTTTACTCTAAAGAATGGGATGACTTACTCAACAAATAATTTATTAAATATTAATGACACTTATCAATTATACTTGTGAAAGTCAGACAGAGCTCTTTTACTGCTTTTCCTGTTAAGCATTTCAATAAACCACTTGCCCAGAAGGGTCCTTAAAGTTGGAACACCAATGGGTTACGGTACGTATTTTTGTGTTAGGAAAAGATAATTGCATGAGCTGAGAAAGGGGCACATAAATCTAAAATTCTTGGCCTATGTAAAAAGGTATAAATCTATTTTTTAAAAACCTGTCAAAGCAATAAAGATTAAGAACAATAATAATTACATATTAAATTTAAAAAAAGTAAAAGCAGTCTGGGAGGTAGTGGCTAAGGAATCGATAAAATTTGCATAAATGGTGTCTTAATTACTGACAAATGAGAAATAACTACTGTTTTAAATGACCATTTCTGTAATATAATTAAAAATTTGAGTCTCAAACCAAATATATTAGATGCCTTAAATTTTGTTCCTGATGATGTAGTGCCTAGGGATGCTTTCACGTATTTTCCTCTGATAACAGATAGAGTTTTGGTGATACAATCTTTATAACCTAAGAAGTCTGCTGTATTGGATGAGATATCACCTTTTCTGCCTTTTTGTTAGCAGAAAATTATTATCTGTTAAAACCTCTCACCTGTCTCATTAATAGATCTCTTCAGCTTGGCATTGTTCCAATCGGTTAAAAAAAGTCAGTTGTTAAAGCTATCCCGAAAAAGAAAATACAAGCGATCCGTCTGCTAATAGGAACAACTTATTTTAAAATTTTTAATTTCGGAATTCTAAGGACAAGAGCACGTCTGATGTGCCATCTTGGAGTTTGTGGAGCAGGTTGCAGGTGCCGTGGATGGATCGCGGTATTCAGTTGGGGAGTTTTGCGACTCTGTTAACACAGATGTGCCATTGAGATGCTAAGACGCTAAGGTGTGGCAGGGACTGCCCTTGAATGGATTCAATCTTTTCTGGTTGGAAGGCAGCAAAGGGTTGTTGTGAGTTCTTACGTAGAAAGTTGTTTCTTAAAAAAGTGACATCAAGTGTGAATCAGGGCTCTATTCTTGGACCCTTCATTGACTTGTGTACAGCATTGATCTGCCGGACATTTCTTCACAGGTTAAAGTCCTCATGTACCGGTATACGGATGACCTTTCCATCTTAGTTTATATTATAAGTAAATCAGATTTATCACATACTTTACCTCAGACTCTTAAGAACGTGAGATTGGTGGTGTGATGTGAATGGTCTTAGACTGAATCCTTCAAAGACAAAGCTCAACTTTCATTTGAAGCCTCAATCTGACTCTTCCTATTTGCCTGCTCACTTTTACTGTGTGTCTTCTACCAAATGTCTTGGCCTGGAAAGATACTCAATCCTTTCCTGGCCTCACCATGTTGCTTCCCTACTTCCAAAACTAAGCAGGGTTTTTACGCCCTGCTTTCAATCTCACAGTTTGTTGACTTAAATTTTCAGAAACAGGTTTATTTTGCTCACTTCCATTCCCTCATCACCACTACGGGTTTACTCATTAGGGCTAGTTACTCATTATGCTAATGAAAAACGGACAACTGGGTTAGGTATCAAACCAATACAAAATTGAGTAGTGCTCAAACACCTGTTCTTAACGCACCCTATTTTGTGACCCCGCGCTAGCTCGGAGGCAGAATGTTAATACTTATACTTTTAACTTAAATGGATACCTCCCTAGGTTGGTATTTTAAGCTAGGTATGAATGAGAAATGAGTGTACGGTGATTGTGGCACGATCTTGTAGTCTTTTAGCGAATTTCTCACAGGGAAGAAGTTATTACCGTAGGTCTCGTGGTAAGACTTAAGCCCGGGGCCATGTTATTTTTTCTTCTTTAGGAGCCTAGAGACCAAAAACAATAGTCGTTAAAATTTATATATACAGGGTGTTCATTAAAGTCGGGCACAAACTTCGAGGGGTGATAGTACTTATCAAAATAAACAAAAAATCACCTATAACCATTTGTCGGAAAATCCTTCGTTTACATGTTACCTTTTGCACACATATTTATTGGTTAAAGAGAAAAATATTTACAAAGTATCATTTAATTTTCTTTTATATTTTCAAAATGGCGGCGGTTAAATATATATATATACGAGATATACATATATATATATATATATATATATATATATATATACATATAAATGTTTAGTATTTAAGCATAATTTTAGTTTAATAATCATTTTTCAACAATAAGAGATATTCCACATTTATCATGTATTTTTCAAAGAAATAATTCAATATCAAATACCCTTTGTATGTACAGAGTCAAAATAGAATAATCTGAGATTCAAATCCAATTCAGATATTCTTAACAAAACGTTTACACAAACACCCATACATGGCAAGTGGAGGGGTTGACGCTTCGATCTGATTGGCTATAAAATATGGCGTGACTATTTCTATATTCAATTTAATGTACCCCTATAGGCACCAATGGTCAGTTACCATTGGCTGGCTATATTTCGCTATCCCCTCTACCAGCCCACGTTAGTAGCCTTCAAACGTGCTCCGTGTGACGTGTGACTAGGCCGTCGCTCGTAATATATTACTTTAACACTCTTAACCTTTCTCACTTATCTCGCGTAACAGTGCAATCCCTCTCTCAAGTTATTTGTCTCAAAGTAACTCAACAATAAAGTAACAGTGCTTTTAATTGCCCCTACTCTCATAACTGTGTCGTCGCGAACAGTGTGTTACTCGTGTGTGTCGACTCTCAAGTGCCGCCACCAATTCCTCTTCAGTGCTGCATCATATCCAGCAATCCCCCTATTAACCCTTCACCCCCTTGTGGTCAGTGACACCCCCTGGTGTGCGCACACCTCCCCCAGCATCCCTCATCACTGCCGACATCCGGTCCAGCCGCCAACCCATAGACGTCCTGAGACCTCCTCCGTTGCAGGCAGCCCACATCTATCCAGGTCCATGGTCTACGCTGGGATTCTCTATGTCAACCCCTAAACCCTCTGGAACAATGGTGAGTCACAACATCTTTAATTTGAGTGTTCACATCAGTGCGTGTCCGCGTGACTCCCTCTCTCTCTCAGTGACGCCTATAGCGCGCCATTCCTCAAGTTAAATTGTCCAGTACTGTCCATTTGCTAATTTCTCCACTAAGCTATACCTCCTCAATTACAATTACAAACATAATACTATCAATCATTGGTCCTCCGGGTCGGATGGTATTGTACTTTGTTCTACGGATAGTGGACAATTTATTACTAGTAAACTTTAATAACAAAAACAAGTGCTCATATAACTCCAAGGAATAGTGTATTTTCCATCTCCAAAAACTCTAAAATAAATATTCCCGTGAGAAAACTGTGTTCGTTTGCCCATAAACTTGTATTTTTAAGTGCAATAACTTTCGTTGTAGTTTAAATAAATTTATTCCACGAAAGTCCGCCATATTCGCTATATATTCGAGCGTCTCCGCTCCCCTCCACCGCATCGTACCATTTCGTCGCTATAGCAACCGACGCTCACGTGACTCCTTCCACAAGCTTCGTTTCAAGGAAGCTCAACAGACACTTGTCCCCCTCCCTGCCACTCTGCTCAACACCCTGTAACTGACCTAGGTCTAGTCATTGATCATAATAAACAAACATTCACAACTGTCACCGTCATACCAACTATGTTATAAAAATATTAGCGCCAGTATTTCAGCATTTGTATATTTAATGATAACTAATTCACCATTTGTAATACTCTTGACGAATTAAATACAGTCAAATCTCAAATATCTTTTAGATAATTACTATGTCTCTGTCTCTGACAATTGCGTTCAGTGTTGTAATCTGTTAGATTCAATTCTAAATAATGTTGTTTATATAATGAACTTTTATTTGATTTTCATAAAATATCATGCTGAAACCAAAGGAATTTAATCAATCTCTTTTGTAAAGTATTTTCAACTTTTGTAATTAAGTTAATTATTGACTTTTTTACATATTAAGCTCTGACAATTTTACTGTCTAATATGCAATTTCCCTTTATTGGTAGAGTTTAATTAAGGGTATCCTATAGAACTCATACTATTGTCTCTTTGTTACTAATTAGTACTCACGATATTTATTCCTCTAATTGTTACAAATAATAATTTATTTTCGCAATGGCTCCTAAAGATTTTAAGTATGACAAATACAGAAAGTCAACAGATCTGATTAAAGACCGTTTTACTAAGCTTGAAGATTCTGTTAACAAAATAGTTGCTAGTGACACGCTACTAACACCAGTGCAAATCAGACAACTTAATACAATTTTTGCTGAACTCAAAAAGAAACGGTCAGATTTTGAAGGTAATTTAAACCGCATTCTTGAAAGTGAAGCTGAAGAAGCGACAGAGATCACATTGTCGACTGACGTTGATCAAATTAATGACTTATACGTCCGAATCTCGAGTGTTATTGAGGTAGCAATCACTCCAGACATTACGCCTACTACACCGCATTCCTCGGTTAGTGATAGTGCTAGCTTTCCTCCGACTTCAGCCATTGTCGGTGTGAAGTTACCTAAGCTTACCTTCAAACTTTTGATGGAACCCCGCTAAAATGGATTTCCTTCATAAACTTGTTTGACACTACTGTACATAAAAATGCCAGTATTTCTAATGTGGCAAAATTTCAATACTTGCTCATCAGTGTATTGTTGGGCGAACCTCTTAACTTGATTAAGTCGTTTAATTTAACTGCTCCAAACTATGTGATAGCTTACAACTTATTGAGGGAACGATACCACAACACACGCCGCCTAACTACTCTTCATTTAAATCATATTTTAGATTTGCCGACTCTCGCACATAGCGCGCCTAAACAAAAAAAAAAAAAAAATTGCGTGCCTTTGTTACTACCTTCTGTGAGCACACTGAAGCATTAAAGGCTTTGAATTGTGACGTCATGGAGAATAATCCTCTACTCTCAGCACACCTGTTGCGTAAACTGGATAGTAAAACAATCCAAAATCTCGAACAATACCGTTCTACTCAAGCCGATAATACAGAACCACACTCTTTACCAAAACATATTGTAGATAGTTATGAGCGATGGTCGGTGAATGTAGGGTTCTCTTGTGTGGATTAACGTCCACACTGTAGAATACTACATTAATCTGCAATGACCATCCTCATAATTAAACCAGTTTGTAATTCAGAGGCAGTGGTTCGGTCTCCATGTTAAACTGTGTGTCCCTCGGATATGCCATAGACTGTTGGGCTATTAATTAACAGTTCTGTCTAAGGAACATGTCAGCCTTGGTCAGTAACAAGATTATAAGATTGTGCTACAATCATCTTAGACTCAATCCTCATTCATACTTGGCTTAAAATACCTACCTTGTTGTAGGGTCCCAATTTCAATAATCTAATCTAATGTAGGCCTAATCCTATCTGAGGGACCTACAGTTTATCGTGGAGTCCGAACCATGCACTACTTCTGAATAAGAAACTGGTCTAATTGTTGCCTTAAGAATATAGTTTTTCTATTGTGTAAAATAGATATAGTATTTTAGACAGCATAATATAACTAATATCTGTAACTTAAACTTTCAATTTTAATGTAAATTATTAGGTAATCTTGAAATGTACTTGAAGGAATGTACTTGAAAACAAGAGGAGTTTCTCCACCTCCAGATGCGTTATGTAGTTAAAATACAGACTTGTTGGAAAAGACCAATAAAATATATTAAATTGTAACTGGACTCACCTTTAAACTACTTGGGTGAGTCCGGTTACTCGTGGGAGATTCAGTGGATTCCTCTTATCCTCTTGTTAGTAACCAGAGTAACTGGCACGCGTGACTGAATAAAACCATTGACCATTCTGTTACAGTATAATGTAAAACATTGCATCAACACACCACATCTTGGTGATACTAGTCTTGAAATTAAGCTTATTTCTACCTGAAATTGTAGTTTTAATTTTCACACAATTATTTGAGAAGATTTCAAATTTTCCAGACAGTCTATAAATTCTGTAAAAATGCTCTCTAAACATAGTACTCATTTTTTAACATGTATTATACGAGAAGGTGTAAAGATTATCACAAAAAGAATAGGAAATTCTTCAAGCTACCTTTGAAAGTTTATTTGTAGAGTCAATTTATAAATAATAAACAAAAATCTTCTAAAGAATACTGACTTTATTGATTTAACATTTATTACAGCATACGTTACCCTGGTCTTAAACTTGATAAACTTAACATCAATTGTTAATACAGGCAACCTAATCTAACACTGTCATAACACTCCTTAGTAACACTTGCTAAATATTACACACTAGTTGGTAACAATAAGAAATTAGTGTTTTGATAGAGAAACAATTTTTAGTTAAAAAAAGTGTTATCAGGAAGACTTGCACATTGATTTCTTGAAAGATAAGTCTCAATTCATATCCCTTTTACTTGCTCCCAACTAGTGGTTAATTAATGCTCTACGCACTTTAATGAAGCAAGAACGCTTGAAACCTGAAACCTGAACACACCTTGGAAGAAAATATTATGACTTGCTTTTGGTAGTAACATGAATGAGTTTTGGCTTTTTCCTTGATTACTACATTACTGTTGATATTCAACACTTAAATTCATTCTATTATATATAAATAGGATGTAAAGTGTAAACTAGCTTAATAGAATATCGGTACTAGGTAAAACCTCGTTTTATAAAGTGGTTTAATTATATGGGTTATTTTAAATGTTCAGAAACTAAGGCACTTTATATTATTTACATCATTTAATTAATAAGAAACCAACCTTTAAAAGGCATAATAATTTACAGTAATATATATACATACATTTTCCCCTAATATTGTTTGTTTTAAAATGGAGATCAGATTTTAATAATGAAAAGGCTTGAACTGAAATTGAGTAAGATTAGAATCTTTCAATTATGTTTACTCTAGTTTTTCCTAAGTTTACTCTTAGAATACAACATTTTTCAGATTGATATTTTGACAGTTAAAAATCCCTTAAGCGCAAGTCTCACAGTCTTTGGTCAACAGTAAAAATCAGGCATTAGAGTAAGCTATATCCAAAAAGTATACTGGATAGGTAACTTTGAAAAATTGTAAAACTTCTTGTTAAACTATATTGTATAACCTTAATTATGTTAAAATAAATAAATATATATAATATACTGGACGATCAGAAGGAAGATATGGACTAGACTGAAGTGTTTGAAATTAACGAGCATGATTCTTGCAGAAGGGTCGTCCGCCCTTGGCAAAGAAGCTCTGTCCTTCCAAGTTCTTCTTGCATGTCTGTAAGAAACAATCAGCATTATGATAGTATTGAAGTAAGTAATGGGAATATTGAAAAAGTACATGAATATTTTTAGTTTATTATCTTATTTTCAAATCGGCGCTTAAAATGTTGAGTTTGTTTAACTTTAAAGTAGCAAACACTCATATCCTCATCAACATCTTACACACTTCTGTTCTATAGCTGCAAAATAGACTGAAAATGATCAAATTTGATGAGGCTTTATTGGTAATCCTTGTCACTACTCTCATAATTAGGCTATATAATATATTAACTTGTAATCTATATTTTTTAATTTTGTTTCTCGAAATTCAAATGTAATTTATAATAAAAATGATCTTATCTCAGGGTTGTTATCAAGTTAGTGGTGTAGTTGGTTTTAAGGTATAGCCTAATAAAATACTATTATTTGATTTCAAACCATTTAATTAGTTAATTTGAATTTAGTTTATTGACAATAGCGAATTTAAACATATACTAATTAATAATAATAGGTATGGGATACACAGAAGTTATCCTAGCTAGACCTACTTTAATTTTTTATAAGGATTGGGTTTGACAAAGAATTTAGAAATTATTTAACTAATTATAAATGTCCTCTTTCAAGAGCCTTTTTTTCTTCTAAGCTGACCAATTATTACTCTTTCAGCTAATTTGAAAGATTCAAGTATTAGTTTAACCCTACCCTTTCTACTTTTAAAATAATGTTCACTTACTGTGATTTCTCCTTTTAATTACTTCATGTTTAAATTTTAAGGACCCTATTACTAACTAGGTATTTTAAGATTTAAATTTAAACAAACACATTTAACTAATTTTGTTCAGTTCTAACATTTTATATTTGGAGCACACTTTAAGTGCATCCACACTCAAAGACAGTGATAATGCAAGAAAGAAAGGAACACTTAGCGTCTTACAAAATGGCTAGCTTCCAGCATCAATCGATTTCTGAAATTAATCATTTTCCTATGGGTTGATGGTAAGAATTCATCAATTTCCATTTCAGTCTCCACTCAAACATTGATTATTTTACCCGAGATCGAATTTATACCCGCAGGCTGCAACTCATTTTTGTTTTTAAAAGCTGTTGAAGGTTTAATTTTTGTCATAACACAATGTTTTTGCGCGGTATGACTGCATTTCTTGATTTGACCAGAATGCTTAGTGTCATCTGTTTTCTTAACCTCATTTTTGACCATGATGGATGATTCTTTTATTTTTTACGTTTAATCGTCATGAAAATTTAATTGTCGTACTTTGAGACAAAATAAATGAACTTTTGTTCTTACACTTTTTATTTTTAGCTGGTATTTTCTAAGTAATATCATAAAAATTGATCCATTCATTCTTGACATTAGAGTTTGTATTTTATTTCATTCAATCTGTTTTGAAGGTGATTTTAATTAGATTAGATTAGATTGTTTTTGTTTATATGTTCAACTTCACGTAGAGATTCAGATTTTATTATTTATTTATTATCCAAGATTCTTGTAAAATACTTCACCCTACATCCTATCATCAAAACACTTTCATCATTAAAAAATGTATAATTTAGAGCATTTATATATTATTCTACACCATAAGATGACTTAGCTTCACTTCTAGGTCCTAAAAGGGTTCATGTTCTGAGAACTAGAAATAACTAAACAACTGTTATTATGTAATGTTTTATTATTGAAGTTAGAAAATACCCTCGTCGCAGCAGACCTATATATAACAAGTTTGGTCAAAATATGTTGATAAGCATGAGAATTATTTGCATATTCCCCATAAGATTAACATGGTAAAGAGTGTGCAGGTTTGCCGCTATACCATCAAAAATTTTTATTTTTAACATTTATACCAACTTCCATCAACATCGGTCGATAAATAAAGGAGTTTGCCTATTCTCCATATGATTAACATAGGAAAAGAGTATTCAGGTTTGCTGCCATAATAAACACATAAACTATGAATTTTAAGCATAAATTCATGAACCTCAACCACATGAAGCTAAATTCAAAGTTTTATCCAAAAATATTAATTAATAAGTGAAATATCAATTTTTCCTTATCCTCCATAAGATTAACATTGGAGCCTCAAAATACAACGTACTGTGTTTAGATTTTTTCATATCTCGGTAATCGTTGGAGATAGAGAAAAACTTTAAGGAGCTAAATTGTGTAGTTTTTTAAGTTGATTCAAATAGTGAAAGATAAAATCTAAAAATTTCTAAATTACATAAGTAAAAAGCAAAAAACCCCCCCAAACTACCCGTTCCCATTGACCGATATGTTTTGAACTTGTCTGATCAATTGTAGGAATACACGTCTACCAAATTTGGTCCCGATTGGACCATTTTTACGAGAGTTATCGTGTTAACAGACACACACACACACATATTCAGTGGAACTTGGTTATAACGTCATTGAAGGGACCACACAATTAATGACGCTATATCAGAGTGACGCTATAAAAGAGGTTAGATAATTTTAATTTAAAACCGAGGAAAAATAGGGAAACACATTTTTTACATGAAATTAAGACATTTAATGAAGGTAATTTGAAATACACCGTAAGTTTATGTTTATGACTGACTGAACTACTCTACTATATAAAAAATCGAATTTGAAAATATTGCAATGAAGTTCGGCTTGGTGAATTCAACTGTTGGTTCGATTTTAAAAAACAAGCCCGAACACACATCTGCTATCTTATGTCCCTCCTCACACGCTCTTATAACTCACACCTTTTCTTTAGAAAAACATCTCTCTTAACACTTGCCATTATTTTTCAATACTGTATTCGTAAATTAAAATAACGAAAAACAAACTGTAAAAGACATACACTGAACTAATGATATCTGCACAACCTGTAGGTACGTACGATCGGCATCACAGTGCTCTGATGCGACGTGAGTCACTGACACTGACCTTGATGACCGGCGACAGCGGATATAGGGTAGGGGAGGGGGTTGGGGTGGTTAGCGGTAAGACAGCAATAAAATGCCGTTTCTAAAAATAGAATGTAGCTAAACAATAGCCGCAGCCCTCACGTTGCACCACTGACCAAATTTTCTCTATTTAGCTATATGTTGCCTTCATCTCGGCCCGATTTTCTTGACGTTATATACGAGGTTTGAGAATTTACTGACGATATATCCAAGGTTTTTTCCTATGAAAATATATAGTTTGGCGGGACCTAAAAATAAATGACATTATATCCGAGTTGATGTTATGGCCGAGGCCGCAATAACCAAGTTGCACTGTATATATATATATAAATTTTAACGACTATTGTTTTTGGTCTCTAGGCACCTAAAGAAGAAAAAAATAACATGGTCCCGGGCTTAAGTCTTACCATGAGACCTACGGTAATAGCTTCTTCCCTATGGGAAATTCGCTAAAAAAGGTTTGATAAATTTTAAAATCTAACACCTTCTCAAATCCACCCCTGGACATCTAAGGTCCATTTTAACTTATAAACCTACCACTGGTCTAAACTAACCATGCTTGTTTAAAGTTTATTTTCAGCCAAAATTCAGAGTTTTGAATATCATTAATTTTTGGTTATTTTGATCCGAATATAACTGAAAGTAATCTAGTGATAAGTAGCCTACTGTATGAAGTAAACTTACAGTGCAGCTAAAGCATTGACTGTGGTAGTTGTTGCTGAGGGCCTCGACCCAGCGGTCACCAGCCTCGATGGGAAACCCGCAGGAGAAGCATTTGGTTGTGAACAGCTCGTTCCAGTCTGACAGAACAAGAGGGAGTTAGGGTGGAGAAAACAACAATTGTGTACCGCAACGATATGATCTAAAATATATTATGAGGTAATTTCTATAAACTATTTCCAACAGTATTTATGTTTTTTATATAATTGAATTAAAACAAATATTTTTATTAGTTTTTAACATGTTTATTGTATGTTTCTTATTAGAATTAAATAATTTACTATCACTAAAAATGTAGTATTAAGAAAGGAAGCATGCACATATTCTGTGACCATTGATAAACACAAATGCAATGGCTATCGTTAAGGTGGTGCTAAGTGCTCAACCTTCAAATTTGACCAGGTTATCAAATTTTATAAGGTCATAGAAGAGATTTTTTCAGTCAGGAAAAATTAATCTTCGTTCAAATTTCACTGGAATTTCTTTATTTACAGAAAATGGTAAGCCCATTATACAAACGGAATCATATGAAAAACAGTGAGCATATGCAATTTGAATCCTTCAGACTGCCTCTGAACTAGGTCGTGGCCAGAAGGTTACCCAAACCTTTACTGTTACCATTACCTATTTCTGTATATATTCACCCTTATATTTGCTTTTCTATGTCCAATGCAAATATCTGTTCAGTAGAACCCGTCTAATCCGACCTTAGATGGACCGTCTGGCCATTCTTAGGCTGGAGTGTTGTGCCGACTTGTCACTGGCGCATTATCTGTCGAGCCGTTGTTTTCACTTTCGTATCACTAGTTTGCTGATAGTAGTAGAATCCAGTAAAGTCTGATACCTATATGTCCGAACTTTCTGATAGACAGTATAAAATAAACATAATAACTGAAAGATAAAAAAGAAAACTTTTGTTTGAGATTTCTTGGCGACACAGAACAAGTTTTGATTGAATGAAAGTGTTGAAGCAGATGACAAAATTACGCAAAGGAATGCATGCAATCCTATTGGAATGCAAGAACCTTATTGGTCGGTCCAAGGATGGGGTATGATTATTTGGTTTGTCAACTACATATTCCAGTAACTGATAAAGTACAACAAGATATTGTAATTCAAAATACAAAGCATATCGTCATTGATAGTTATGGCGAATATCAGAATGCAGTTTGTTATTATTCCACATAAAATTTGATTTTGGCAATGACAAATCTTGAAATGTTTGTCTGATACTTATTAACAAAGCTCAATTATCATAAAACTCATTCAGCAACGGTATTTTCAGGAAAAATAATAGATAACCCCACCCTTTTGATTGTTCACCCTTAGTTTAATTATTTTAACATAACGGACTATTTCTCATTATCACATTCACAAATTCGCTGCATAAACATAATTTGAGGAATACGATGATGTGTTGCCAAATTTACGACAATTAATTGGTCTATTTCATCATTCCAGTGTTCCTATAATCAACAAATTTACAGTACATAATTTTTTGTTCCTTTTCCTTTTAGAACTAATACATAATTTAGTGTCTGTAGATGTTTTTTAGTTAATATGTCATTTAACTCTATATAAAATAGATCTTTGTTATTTGTTTTCTTGTAAACTTTTGTTTTTTTTTTGGATAATCCAACCTTTTTTTGTTCCGACTCAGTCCAAAGGGGACGGATTAGAGGGGCTCTCACGTATACACATAGGGAGGAGGGGGACTGCTACCCTCTCAAAAAAGCTGATTTACTTTAGAAAGCAAATTGTTGATATGTGCCACTCTCATCTTTCAAGCAGTGATTTAATTAATTGATATGTAGTAACAATAAAACTGTCTGAGAGTAACATACAATGTCTGTCTGAGAGTAAATGGTGACAAATGTTGCATGGTTTTACCTGCTTCACAGTATGGCAGTGCATCCTCCAAGAAGAAAGGGCTATTACCAAAGAGTTTGTTACAGTAGGCACATGTGAAGCATTCAGGATGGAAGTGCTTGCCAATCGCATTCAGGCAATCCTGCAATAAACAGAGACAAGAAGTTAATCTAAAGCTGTTTGATTCAAAGCATATATTCTACTTCTCCAGTAGGGGAGGAGTAATTAATAATGTATATTTTTATTTTTAAATATGCTACTTTAGTGATTGTCATTTTGATAGCTGATTAAGTAAAATAAAAGGTGAGTTTGATGACATCAATATAGACAAAAATCAGCAATACCTCTTTTAAAATATTATAACTGAAAACCGAACTCATTTCGGAACATCAATACTTTATTTGATTGAATTTTGCATCACAAAGTACCGTAATAGATTTCTATACACTTGCTTTTAACTCTTTCCTCATCATGTTCTTCTTTTACAATGCAGTGTTTAAAGTTAGTTATAAACTTTCTATTTCTTTGACTTCTATTTCCAGGAACCATCACTGCTAATTTACCTAAACACATATCGTAAATAAAACTAGTAAAAAATTTGGATCTTAATTGTGATAATTTTGTCTCCCTCAACTATTTAAACTTAATTAACACATTTTTATAATGTAGTTTTTTTGTAGTGCTCACACTTAAACCAAACAGAAAGACACAAAAGTGTTGGTATAGCCTGAGCTGTTGACTTACTGTACTGAACTACTGAACAGGTAACTTACACCCTTGATCTTAGCGTTGCACTTGTTACATGCTGGAGCCAGGTATTGCTCAAAGCAGTACTCGCAGTACAGTCCCTGCTCCTCCTCCACAAACCCGATGTCCTGCAGCGGACGACGGCACTGGGCGTTGACACACACAAAGTGGTCAGGGCACCAGATTTTGCCCAGGGCGGTGATGAAGGGCCCTCTGCAAAAAATGGTATTAGTATATATACATCGAATTAAATATTGGAGATAAAATAAAACTTTGTGTTGTGTATAAATCTTCTTTCATGTGGTTTGATATGTTGATTTTCATTTAATACTACATTGTTAGAGTATGTCAATAGTTTATTTAACTATGCTAACTTAAAACTATTGTTTTCTTGATGATTCATGAACACTATGTTTAGATACAGAAAATAAATCAAACTTCTTGAAGAGAAGAAAGTGATTTTGATTTTCTTCCTGACACTAGTTAAAGTAATACTGAAATATTGATTTTTGTACTGGTACATGTAAATCACTTTCCACCAGGGCATAAAATAACATGTTAACAGGGCGACAAAAGTGTGGCCCAGTAGCTATTAGTAGGGCCGACAATTTATCATTATAGATTATCATATAGAATGTAACATTATTTAAAAACATTCTTTAAAATCATTTTTATCACAGCACCTCACCTTCTTAAAAATTACTTTTCTTAGGTGCTATAAAATTGTAATTGTGTTTCTTTCCATTGGAGTACAGAATCCTCTACAGGAAAAATATAAATTCAGGAACCACAACGTAATATGAGCTTTTAAGACAAAGAATAATTTTCTAACTTTTACAGAAAGTGTTCAGGGAGATATTTTAATGAATCATAGTACTGACATTAGTTTTACTTAATACTGTTTTAATCTGATGGTCATATGAAATTAAATATAGCTTATAAAAGGTGTGGTATTCTATCTAACTTGTAATGAAATAAAAGGCAACAAAATAATTATTAATTTTTGCCATCTCATAACATAACCATCAAGCATTCAGATGTAGCAGTACACTGTTGCTCGAGATAGCGTACGGGATGTCTAGCTACCCTCACAGTACATCATGATAGATTCGACTCTCACGGTCCAACTTTTTATTTCTCTCACTTTTCGAAAACTACTTTTTGAACATTTGAGTTCATCCCCAGCAATGACCACGACCGCGTAAAAATTAGGCCTTCGGATGGCACTGTTTCATCATTGTTTGTTTTAATGTCACTGTGTGTCAAGTTTTATATTTATAATGACGAGTACATAACGGATGTAACGTCTCTGCAGGAACACTTGATGCCGTTCAGGCAAAACATCTAGTGGTCAAACCTGTGAACTATGATGAGACGTAAGTTAATTTCTCTAAATATAGTAGAACCTAAGGTTAAGGTTTATTACAATGATACATGGCTATTTTTCTTCCAATGTGTTTAATTTGCTCCTTCCAATATCCGACTTTTTGGCTGTTCTAACCATGGCCCGTCATGATGGATCCCCCAGAAGGTCCTGTCATGGTCGGATATCGGAGGTTTCTCTGTACACCATTTGGGTCTAAAATAATGGACTTATTAGTACTTTTCATGAATTTTACATGGTACTTCTGGATAATCATAAGAACTTGGTAAACCAAACAGGGTATGGTCCCAATTAGTTCATATTACCAGGACTCTGGTGTAAAACATACAGGATTTCATGAAAACTGATTACAGAACAAGGTATAAATTGATTGTTTAATATTATCCTCAAAAACATTTGGCACTCTCAGCCAATGTACTGTATTAACCATGAACAGTAAATTAAATGTTCCTCTGAAACCTTTAGTCCTAGACTAATTATTCAGAATATTAATTTTTTATCTTTTTGAGCTGGTATTAATAGTCAGTCAAATTATTTTAAAAATTATTGTTTTGCAAATGCTATCTTTGCAATAAGTAATTGTATTACATAACATAAAAATTACATTAAAATCCTATAACTTTTAAACTGCCATTTCTACAGACATTGCCAGACATGGGTGGTGTCATATTATTTGGGGTCAGAGCAGTGGTTAATTTCAGTAGAAATGCAAGAGAAAGGCGTTCTTTTTCCTCCTTACTCCTCAGAGTAACCTACGTAATTTTAAAACTGTGGTTCGCAAGCAGATAATAAGCGCCGAAACATGCGATTGTGAGCTGTGATCGAAGACAACATAAGAAAAATAGACGTGGAATCCCTATTAGTTTTTCATTATATGAAATGAAACCAAATCCGCCATCTTAGTGAATTATAGAAACACAAAACTCGACTCGCAGCGGCGAAATATTGCATTTCAATAAATTCACAATCTACCTAACTTAGAAAAAAGATATACTACTGAAATGTTGTATGTTTACCTTAAATAGTTTTTCAAAAACTGTTCAAAAACATCCATTTACTTATTGATATTCTAGGTATTATTACTACAGTTTACAGTACTTTATATAAACGTAAAGAAGGCTTTATTTGTTTTTACTGCTGTATACCATTCATTCAAAAAAGGAATACTGGTTACTGTATTGTTGGCTTCATACAAAATGGTTGGTGCAAATCGAAACCAGTTTAAAATAAGTTTAGAGTAAGTACCAAGTTTTTGTAACACGGTGGGGGATGTCAAACCGAGCCTTATTAGGAAATAGAGCAAGTGATTTACAAGAATAAATGAAAGTTTCCACAACTACAAATTTAGAAATTAAGCACTGGGTCAGAGTTTTCCAAAAGTGCATTCTTGTACCAAATTTTACAAAAATTGGACAATCAATGGGTGTTAGGGTTGTGACCCATACATCACTACAGATATACATCACTCCAAATCCCTTTTTTTTATTCAGGGAGCAGCAAAACGGATATTTGTACTCTCAAATCAAATTCTAATATATTTAAAAATCAATACCTCCTCCATGCACTCTACATAGGGGTATAAATAAAAAATATGACGGTAAAAATAAATTAAGGAGTAAAAATATAGAGATGTGAAATATAAAAGTGGAATGACAACTATAACTCTCCCTTTTCCAGATGGTTTTAAATTTGTTTGTAGCTGGAAGAAGATTCTGTTCTGTTATAATCAGAACTATTGAAGCTCTAGTATCTATGACAACACGAACCTGGTGATTTGCTTGTTGCACACATGACACACAGGATACTTGTCTCCGTTCCGCAACTTGTCACAAACGGTTGAGGTGACAGATTCAGCAGCTGCACATGCGGGTTAATCAGCAAAACACAAACAAAGTGGCACAACGTTAAGGACATCACAAAACACATTCATCAGCAAGACATCAGTTCCATCATTATCATTAAAAACCACACTTAACAATAATTTATAACATCAGATCAGATTTTTTAAATATTTTAGTAAGTTAATAAGTAGTGACTAAAATAGTGCATAGTAAGTTAAATAATGTATTAGACTTAAACAACAGATTACAAAGTATAGTAGTAAATTAAGCAAAGAAAATCCAAACAGCACATTAGTTGTGATGCTATGCGATATTAACTATTTCTAAATTCAACACAAACAACATTAACTAAAAATTATTATTTTCTTTAACTCTTATTCTATAAAGTTTATATTTATCTCTCAACATATCTTTACTGTTAATAAAAACGAAGAAATATATTTCTATAATATATTTTGTTTGGAACAGAAGTTGGGTACAGTAGTCATATTTAGAGCCTTCAACGAGTAGAAAATAATCTTACAACTAATTTTAGAACATATAATGTTAAACTAAACACAGTAGGATGAAAATACATTAACAGCAAATATTGTATTGGTTTTAAATATTAAAACAAAATAACTGAAGAGCCAGCAAAGCCATTCCTTGGGTGCCACAGTTGTGAAGCTGTCAAGCCCTTTACCTTATCTGATTATTACAACTGCCACATAGAGGGATCCTTGCACCTGCGCCGACTGCAGCGTTCAGCACACCTCTGCCTCGGCGCGGCGCTGTTGTCCCGGCAGTTGACCCTCCTTTGGCGCCTCCAGGCCCTGCATCGGGGAGTACTGAGGGAGGCTTGGGAGGCTCAGGGAAAGCAGGTGCCTTATTTACACTAGGGAAAGTTGGTAAAGAGGGTTTCAGGGCGGATTTGGGTGGAGGGGGTAACCTAAAGGATGCTGAATTTTCTTTCTCCTCTTTCACAACAATCCAAGGAGTCTGGGGTTTTTCTTTCTCTTGTGTGAAAAATGGCGGGGCTTGCCTTAAACTGGCTTGGTCACCGTATGTCTGCTGAGTAGGTACTGAAGGTTTAAAAACTTGTTTTGTGTGATCAAGTTTCCCCAACACCGGTGAACTACATTTTGGAATTGTTTTTTCACCTGCTAATGGTGTTCGTTTTCCAGCCAAGGGAGATGGGTGATAGCCCATTGCATCGATGGATTTGTGGTCCTGTTCATACGAGTATGTTTTAGTTACTGAACCACTGCTGAATGCTCCTGCACTAATGTAAGATACTGAACTGCCAGGAAAATCAGTTGGTGTTGGTTGATATTTGTTGTTTAATGCTTCAATTTGCTGATTGTATGCCTCGCTCAACGCTTTTACACTTCCACGTCTTTCTGTCATGTATGGTACTGATTCTGGTCTTGGTGGTTTTAGTTCGGGAGCCTTTATTTGATGAGGAATAGGAGAATTAGATCTGTGAGCCAATGGAATCTCTCCTATATTTCTCTGGTAATAAGGGAGAAGGTCCGGAGGATGAAGACCTGAAGGAGTTAATGAACGTTCAATCTTTGAGGCAGATAAACATCTTTGTTGGGATGTTACTGACTGCTGTGTTTCACATTCATGTGTCTGTGACTGAACTTTGGAACTACTACTAAAAGCTGATTTCAACTCATTTGTAACCGGTTGATAAGATTTCATTGTCGATTTTTCTACAGACTGTCCAACAGAAGCATACTTATTGTAAGAGTCTGATTCAACAGTAATTGGTTTGAAATCTCCTTGGCTTGGTTTTGGAACATATTTTTGTGCTGTTTCTTGTTTTCCCTTTGTAGTCGTTTGTCTTTGAATTTTTGTAGATTCTTCAACCTCTAAATTGGACTCACCAAAGGCAAAAGGTGTTGGTGGAGCAGTTGTTAGCGCCTCTAACATTGAACTATGTTGCTGTTTTGGTGCAGCTATGAAAGGAGGTGTCTCAACTACAGTGGCATTAGGAAGAGGTGAATAAGGACGGTCAGGTGCGATTGTTAATGCTTGCAACAAAGGTGAATCTCTCGTCCCAGTTATTGGAATATAACCGGGTGTTGCTTCAGGTTTTGGTTCTCCAGGAGGGAATCGAGGGGGAGGAAAATCTGAGGATATGTTTTGGTAAGTTAAAGGATAATTGCTTTCTAAAGGTTGAGGAGTAAAGGCTCGATCAGGAGCTATGGTCAAACCTGATGTGAGCTTGCCAGTTTTGGTGATCGCTTCTCCCAAAAAAGACTTCTGAGCAGTGTACTGACTTGTGGAAACCATCTGTTTGGATTGTTCAGACGCTTTTGAATTACTCATTTGAGCTGATTTATGTGATGAATGCTGAGATTGTTGGTCATACATCTCATTCAAATTAGTTTTGTCCATTGCTTGAGCCATGTGAAATACTTTGTTCAACTCCTGTTTGATGATTTGTTCTACCTGTGATTTCGTTACCGTTTCTTCTCCATTAGAGGTGGAGGCTTCTGGTGCTGTAAATTTGGGGTAGGATTGTTTCCTTTCGTCCCCAGATGCGCTTTTCCCATCCTCATCTTTATTCCCGTCATTCTGTTGTATTGTTGACTTTCGTGTTGACTCAAACTGACAAGAGGCATATTCCATTTGTTCAGATTTTGTGACTGCAGTCTTTTCTACTCCACCTTCTGTGGTTGATTCTACATTAAATGATGTCATAACTTGTGGACCACCAAAATCTGTAAAGACTCTTCGGCTACTTTCTTCTTCGGAAGTTGATTTTTT
Organism: Nephotettix cincticeps; assembly: GCA_023375725.1. Lineage (NCBI taxonomy): Eukaryota > Metazoa > Arthropoda > Insecta > Hemiptera > Cicadellidae > Nephotettix > Nephotettix cincticeps. The sequence goes on from CM041791.1 coordinate 102,396,310, forward strand.
AGATTTCTGACTTTGACCAGATGACTTTCTGCTATATTTCCCATCTGAATCACTAGGCTCAGTAACAGTAGGATTTTCTCCATCTCCTTGATTGCCAGTGTTTCCATTTCCATAAGTCGGTTCATTAGAATCTGAACTTCCACTCACATTATGATTACTAGGATTTCCATGATTACTGGGATTCCCATTACCATTATTTTCTGGATTCCTACTCCCTGCATTTCCATCTGAGTTATGAGGAATCCCGGGGTTATGAGTTCTTCCAGAACTAGCATTACCACCAAAATTATGCTGATTTTCATATTTATAAGCATTCTGATTGTCTGAATTACTTGCATTTCCATTAATGGACCCATTTCCTGTACTTCCTCTTACATTATATGCTGAAAAGCTCTCACTCATATCATACCTGGGAGTGTATTGTTGCTGTTGTTGTATGTATGATTGATGTAGGTAAGACTGAGTTGTGTGTGCACTAGATACATTTTGTGATTGCTGCACATGTTTTGAGTGGTCAACAAATCTTTCTACAGTTTCCCTAGCTTCTTGGAACTGTTCTGGAGTTGCGACTCTTGGCTGTGGGTTGGACAGATGTATGTTTGGTACGTCAGGGGGGAAACTGATTATGGCATGAGGACTTATTGGGCGGACCATACAAGCAGGAGGCATTGGTGACCAGCTACCATGAGGTTTCTCCATAAGATTCTCGATTTCAGGAGTCAAGCAACGCTCCGACTGAGAGGATTTCAGCTGGGGTGTATGTCTTGACGTATCGTAAGAATGATAGACTTGTTTCCTTGTCATTATTTGTTCTAGCTCAGGTGATGCAGCCCGCATTTGGACAGAAGATTGTGAGGTATTAATTTCTGCAGAATACATTTTCTGTGATCTTACAAAGGACTCCTCGACTTTGGTTTTCCTTGTTAGATGAATATTTCCTTCATCAGATGTTTCTACATTTTCTGACTTTTTAAATTTTTCCTCACCAGTTGCTCCAAAAGATTCACTTACCACTTGACTTTTACTGAATGGTATAGGAGAAGCTCTAACTGGATCTTCCGAGATAGGATCCATCATTTTTACAGCAGATCTTTTTTCTGACAAATTGCAAATTTCACTAGAGCAAACAGACATTCTTTTAGACTTGTCTATACAACAAGAAATATTTTCAATCTGCCCCACTTGTCCTTCTGTTTTATCAGCTGAGGATTGAGGGGAGGAAAGGGATGATTCACTTTGGCCTGTAATTTTGATTTTGTGGCGAAAATAAAGCCACAAAACCAAAATATAAAAAACAAAACAACAGGTGCATGCAAACAATCCATAGTATATAGGGTGTTAAAGTTTATGAAATGTTAGTAGAATTGTAATATGTTAGGAAAAGTTAGGATTGACAGAAAAGCAAAGCATTAGAAAGCTTGAAGAAGAATTTTGAAGTTTAAAAGAAAAAAGATGTAGGGTAGAGTAAATTAAGAGGTCAGTATGAAAAAGTTATAGATTAAAATAACATAAATCTTTATAAACTTCTAAAATATAAAAGTAACATTATCTATAATAAGCAATATACATTTTTAAAAGCCTAAAAATATAGCATTATGATCAACATTTGAGAGCTGTTTTGACAAACTTCATGTTAATTTTCTAATCTAAATTTAGTTTGAGAAAGTGGAAAATGGCCTTGGTTTGGCGTTGAAAGAGCTATATCCTGTAAATAACATAATAACATTAGAATTTAAAGAAAGATATGAAATGAAATGTTCAAATTGAAATACCGACAGATTTCCTGGGCCAAATCATTGTTGGAAATTACATTAATATAAAACAACAATTGTTTTTAGTTTCCTGTATTTTATTTTTCATCTCATTCAAAGCAGCTCTCAAAATAGCAAATATATATGTGCTATAGTGCAACATGATAGGACTGGCAAAATATCATAAAATCAAAGAAAAAAATATCTGAGCTGAAAATAATCACATTTTAAAGGCCATTTTCCTTATGAGAGATTGTTAAAAATTATAAACGGCAAAATCTTGTATAACGATTTTTGGCTGGGTATTAGTAAAAAAATGGAATGAATAAAAAATATTTTATTATAAATAAATTTCCTTGCTTGGCCTATAGTTTGTGATTGAATATAATCACATATTTAAATATTGTAACACTTTTTTTCAATGGTAATAAATAAATCATTGCGTAATACATGGGACCTTTCTTTTTTTAGAAGCAGTTTTCCACTTATTTCGTAAAAAGGTTTGAATCGTTCTTTTATGTTTCAATTTCATTTTTCAGATTTATAAATGTATTGCTGTATTATTTTATGTGTCTGCAATAAATAAATTATAGATTGGCTTCATAAAGTAATTTCATATTTATATGGTTTATGAACAAAACATATTCCACTCAATAGTTTTAGTGGAAATATAACTTATTTAAAAATATTTTGTTTCACAACACAAGTTTCTAAGGTAATTACAATATTTTGCAAATCCTTTATATTAAGAGCAGGGAAATTGGCGTTTCAGAAATACATGAACAATTATTACCTTTCTTGCCCAAAGGTTTTGAGGGAATCTGACCTAAGAGAAAATTGAGAGTTATATTCTATACAAGATTAAACCAGTGATATTTTAATAAGATTAACTAATTACAGTTTTTAACCTGTGTTCCAACCAGTTTAAAAGCTTGTTTAAATGGTTTTGCAACCAAAATATCACACATGATGAAAAAAAATATGATTCAAAGTCAATCAATAATTCTCATATCAAACAATGAAAATACATCTATCTATAGTAACAACAATATAAACATCCAATAAATTAAAAGATCATAAGATCAAGATTATGCCTACTGGATAATATTTTTGGAATTCATATTTATGATATTAAATATTGTCATTTTGTATGTGGAAGGAAACAATTGTTGAATGAATAAATTGTTTAAAAACTCATACTACATGTGATATGATCCTAGATTTGAAATAGGACTTTCAAACCTATAAGCAATAGGACTTTGAAGAGTACTACTTAAAAAATAATTATTTCTAAAATTTATTTATTTAAGAATTAAGTTATGGTGAATTTCTTTCTCAGCTAAGCTCACCGTCAAATTATTTTGTAGAAGAAACAAACATTTTTTATTGGTACAAATGCAGCAGTTGAGGTAATAGAATTTTTGAAACTAATTAAATTGTGTTTGCAATCAATAAATAAATACAGTGTTGCCACTGATGTTCAAAAACAATGTTTAAATAACAATATTATTTTTCATATGATCCTATAACTGTAAAGGAGTACTTTAATACTTCAACTTCAGTTAACCTTCCAGGAAGACGTCGGTGTTGTACTTTGTAGAAGAGTTGACTAACTATTCGTTGAAACAATCATGGCATTGATTTATATGGGAAAATATTACCATAAATTACATTTTAGGCCTATTTTTGAATGTCGGCGAGTGATTTTTATCTCCAATAAATTAAATTTGAGGTCATAAAAACATTATGTTTAACTAAACATAATATAATACAAAAACATTATTTAACATCTACGTTAAAAAACTTAAAATAGGCCTATACATGGCAAATATTTAAAAACATAAACCAGAGTTATTTTTATTAATATAACTGTAAAATTTTTTTGCTTCAAGTCCATTCCTAGTATTTTTTGCTCGTTTTGTTCAAGGGAGTATTTTTATAATATTTTGCCTCATAGTTTTGCTTTAATTTTGCTACTTCGTAATTTGGACACACCATCTTTTCTAAGTACAACCTCAAAGACGTTACTATGATCTAAACTATTTCATCACCAAAAACCACCTTCTATTTTGTATTTGCCCAAAAATCCATTATATTCAACAATTTTCTTAATAAAATCAGAAGACGGATTGGCCATCAACTTCATCGTAATCTTTTGAACTTTCTTCAGCAGTCAGTCAATTTTACTAATTCTAAGAATGTCTGATGACCAAACTACAGCTAAACTGGTTAAATGTACTAAACCACATATGTCCATAAAAAAACACTATACAAGGAGGTGTGCTGTTGTTCAACCAGATTGCTTCACTAATGAATAAAAATAGACTGACCTTGGTCAGTTGTGCATCTAGTTGTGTAAGCCTTGGGGTAGGTGTGGCAGAGGAATGCATAATAGCTTCCAAGCTCACAGAGCAAAATTGAGTTTTTAAACTTAAAACACTAGTGACTGTTGTATAAAGTGTAACAGTGTGCGTCCCGAAAGGTTAAACTAAAAATTCGTTTAAGATAAAAAAATTACATGATTTAAGTAAAAGCATTATCAAAATCTAATTTTGAAAATAAAAGCCTAAGTTATTGACGTGAATCTTATTAGTATTGATATGCAATGGAACTTTCAATGTTAAAGTTGAAAAAGAATATTCATGATCACTTCAAATCTCTTGATTTCTACCTCCAATATTGTTCAAACCTACCTGGCAAGGTCTTAGGGAAAGCTGATGGTGGGGCCGGCGCAGAAGAGAAAGGAGCAGGGGCTGGCGCAGATGAAAAAGGAGGTGGAGCCGGCGCAGAAACTGGCACAGGAGCTGGAGCAGATGGTGGTTTGAATTGTACTGAACTGAAGGGCTTGGGTGGTGCAGATGTGACTGATGGGACAGGAGCACTGAATGGTGGGGGAGCAGCTGGTGCACTGAATGACTGAGGGGCTGCAGGGGCACCAAATGGTTTTGGCGGGGCTACGTTGGATGATGGTGGCTGTAAAACACAATTACTAATTTTACTCTATCCCTCCTCTTGTATACAATTAATCAAAATATTAAAATTAAAAAAAATCTTAATATAAAACCAAATTACATTATCATTCATGATTTTTAACAGAAATTACATATTATATATATAACAGATTAAATAGCTTGGGTAAAGTATTTACTGTCGCTTATCACGTTATCTTTTAGTTAATATTATAACTATACAAGATTTTAAAACTATTTTTATTCAATCTTTATAATCCAGACGTTCGATACTCTAGCTCGTCTATTAATCTGACGCTGGGTACCGTAGTAACCGGTAAGCTAGATAATTGTCTCGTTTAGATTGTCACAACTAGAGTGCAAGTCTCCACAACAAGTGTAAGTGGAACTTGGTTTATTTTATATGTTCTTTCAAACATAGTTTTGAATAGTTTAAACTATTTTGTAGAATTTACCAATCAACATCTTTAGTCAGTCCCAAAACTCCTAAAATAACTCCTATTAAAGTATTATTACATAGGTATGCTTTCCAAAATGGCCTGAAGACTTTGTGCATCTAAGGTTTGAGTAGTGCAGCTCTAAGGAGCTCCTTCCCTACCTCCCCAATCGACAATCAATATCTTATATTCCGCTGTGTTTGATTGTGCATTCCTCTTGAGAGTATGATATAGGCCTCTCATTGTTATACAAATCACTCATCCATTTATTCTGTCGTATTTTAAAAAACACGTAATAGTTTTTGATTACATAAATTAGTAATAGTTATAATTTTTGCTTTGAAACTTAATATGTGTGTACATGAATGTTAGCAGTACTTAAAATTATTTAATGTACTACATGTTAGATTCAGATTCAAATTGCTTTATTTAGACAGTTGTTAACAAAAACTGTATAACAGAGTCAATAAAATTAATAGAGTAGTCAATTCATAAATTATATATAATAATGAAACAAACATATTTTTTCTTTAAAATAACTAGGATTTGCCACTATAACCAATAAAATCCTTCATATTATAAAAACATTTTTCAAGTAAAAACTTTTTAACCATACTTTCAAAACTTTGGAAGCAGCTTACTTTTGCCTTAACCCTAGAAATGGCAAAGTTGTAATTTACGACCCATTTACATATTCAAAATAAGAATTGGCAGGTGGAGGCATCTGTCGTCAGTTTAGTGTACTTGTTAGACACTATCGCCTACATGACCGTGTTGCCCTCTGGGGGAAAACAACCGAAAGTGCTCTCGTAGTACACGAGCCTACCACCGGGCAGGTCTATAACCAAGTAAGCGCTTTCTACTCCAAGGCACTGAGTGGCCGAGCCGGCTAACGCGCTACGCAGACGAGCGTAACGTTCTAGCCATTCGGAAGTGCTAGGGTTTGAATCCCGACCATGAGCAAACCCAATTTGGCTTGCAAATGTGTGGTAAAGCGGAGAGGGGGGCCCACCTTAAATAAACAGTGACCGGCTTGGGTGGAAGTTGACGGCATTTGTAGGCTTAATTGGGATTGCAGTGGACACCTGTTTTGCTTTTGTGGTTAGTGGTTATAAGCCCCCCCTTATAACCACTGCATGTTTTAAGCTTTTTTTGTTTGAACTTTGATATTTCAAAAAGATTTTAGTAATTATTTTTATGTTACAGTTAAGAGTAAAAAGCTTGCCACTTCTAGGGTTAATAGTTTTGAAGAATATTAAAAATGACTTAAAAATTCATAATCCAGTATTTTTTACACTCCGGTGATCGTGTGGCATACTGAAACGCGAGCGGTCGCGTGGAGTGCCACTGTACTCTACTTGTTTTTGTTGTTTTTCTTAATTAGTATGAATTATCTTTACAATGCATTGGCATTTTAAGTTAAGTATAAACATATAACACATGACTGATTTGATTGGTGATGTTATAAAACACATAATTTAGACCAAAAAAAATATTTTGCAAATTTTACAATACAATAAATAAATATTGGTTCATATAAAAATTATTTTAAAAAATAGTTAGGAATTTTTAGGAATTTGGGAATTTTAGGCCCTACTATATATATTGTTTTTCTTACACACACACACACACACATATATATATTTATATATATGTATATATATAAGAAAAGCCAATACTAAAACCTTATAGTACCTCACATCCTATTTGAATTTGAGTTACATATTGTAACTCAAATAATATCCCTCACTGGGCGGCTGACGACTTTTCTCGCAGCACTGTATGTTCGCGAAACAACCGATAGAATAAATGATAATGTTGCTTTAGCCTCTATTCACTCACAAAACCAATATGCCGGCTTTGTTGGAATATCTAGTGACTGAAATTAGCTATTATGCGACATTGGCCATTATTCGTGCGCTCCCGTACTGCTTTTAATAGGAAAACTTGCGAGTCACCAAGGCCAGCTGTTTTCCCTTTCCCAAACTTTGTTAGTCAACAATTTGGTCGATGTGTGTTTGATTTCATTGTGCAATAAATTGTGTATATTTTGTGTTTTATTGTATAGCATTTATTACCAGTAACTAACTATTATTAACTAAAATGGCTCATGCAGAAGAAAAAAAGTTCTTTTTAACCTGTGAGGGGTCGCGTCAAAAAAGTTACGTCAGAGGTCGGGTATGTAACTTAAAGTAACTAAAAGTATTGTAAACATAAGTTTTATTAAAGAAATGCAACAGATTAAGCATATTCAAATATTGCACTATTGTAGTGTATCTGGTGGATATCTGGTATATCTGGTTGAAAATACATGAAATAAATTTTTTGAAAAAATTATCATGTTAAAAGCCTGCTATTTTTCTAAATCTAAATAAATAGGTTTTATTAGAATAGTTAACATTATTATTTGTACCCATTTTTAGGTAAGTGCAAATAAATAAATGACGAAAATTAGTAAAATTATAAGGTAAATATGAAAACTATTTACTAGAGCAGAAAATTTTCAAGTCATCAAAGTCAATTTAGTCTTCGTCGTCCTCTATAGTGGGAGGTTGGTCTTCTGTACAGTTCAAGACAATGAAAATTGGTCGCTTCCTGCATGTCACAGGTGTTGCACGTTTTATTACTCTTTCTATTCTTTTTTTAACAAAATAACTGAATCCAAATTCCCGTCAGTGGATGGCACGGGAGGTTTATCAACAAAACATTCTCGTCTTCTCGTCTAATCGCTCCTGGATTTCATTTTTGTTTACTTCTGCAAGGTTACTTCTTTGTTAACACTGTATAATAATAAATTTCGGAGTGTTTCCTCCTCTCCGAGATCTGTATTGGCATGTTAAAGTCACTAAAGCGCTTGAATATCACTGGATAAAACAACAAAATCCCACTAACGTCATGAGTCGAGCACAGTCATGAATCCACCGGTATACGCCGAAAACTGACTCCAGACAAATACTGACGTGCAGAAAAGAGGTGAAGTATAATCAAGTGGCCAGTGTACAAGTACATTTGAATGTATAGAAAGGAAGAAAACTCACGCCCTTGACACTCGAGAGATATTAAACAAAAACAGACTACTTAGTGGATAAGACAGCGTTTAGCACCTAAAAATAGCCTTAAAATCTTAAATAATTAAAAATGAAGCAAAATTATCTTTTATACCTCATTCAAGCTATCTAAATCCAAAAAGAACATTGGGAAAATTATATTTTGATTTTTTACACTAAATGAGCAGGGACTGTGATTTTCGGTAGCATTTTAAGGGATATATTAATACTTTATAGTATTTATATTATAAATTTATATTATATGTATATTATAAATCATAGTGAATACATATTAACAACAATTTCTTCATTACCTTTACAATTTCTATCAATTATATGAGTACATTTATTTTCCATTACTATAGGAAAATATTTTTTCCTATTTACTATTTTGATATTATTAGAATATTTTATCCTGGAAAACTGCAAAGGTAATATTAATCTATTACTACTACAATATGATGGTTAAAATATGTAACATGTAATAACTTAGAATTGGTAATTCAAATGAACTAACAAAAGAGAAAAAGTGTTAATATGTATTACCACCATGTAAGAAACTAACTACAATCTACTAGTAACACGAAACAAACATCTTTGGAGTAGAGACACAAAGCAAAGAGTCAGCTGTAAATTATAACATGAATTAAAAATAATAACTAAAGAATAATAAAATAAAATTGATAAATGGGATGAATGGAACCTTAAAAAAAATAAACATTTATTTTTTATGATAAACCAAATTAAAGAGAATGAAGAGTTTGAGAGGATTAAAAGAATTCTACAGTTGCCAACTGTACTAAAAGCGCTCTGCCAAAGCGAAACACCCATGACATTGTACCTTGAATGATCGCGGCGGATTCACATGAGAAGGTTTCAATCTTGGCGCCTGTAAAAAACCCCTGGTCAATTAGGGGTCTGTGCACTGCAACTCCACGCAAACTCAAACAACTATACACTACTGCTTCATATACTTGTACTACATCATATATTTGTATTTCATGAAATACTTTAAGAAGTTTGGGACCTGTAAACCTTTCTAACTATGAAGTTGGTATTGTAACTTATACAGATATAAAATATGATTTCATAGATGATTACTATACAAACACAGATAGATACTCATTCGCTGAATTTTAACAATAGAGAGGGGGTGTAGTTTGCTGCTGCTCCTGAATGTAGCTTTTAACTTAGATGGATATTTTATAAATACATCCCAGTTTTTTTCTTGAGGAATGATTTCTGGTAACTAAACACAGAGCTGCTTGTCATAGCTAGGAACCTGACATATTCAAGGACAAATTTATTTACTTACGTGGAATGGAAGAGGGGCGAGTGTTCCAGGCTGAGGGGATGTTGGTCCTGCAGGTGCAAAAGGAGCGGATATGACTCCAGAAGGCACAGGCCCGCCTCTAATATTGGGATAAACATACCAATACTATCAGATAAAGTTATAAAATGAATAGTAAAACATATTTTTGACTTTCTGTTTAAAAATCTAAAATACTCTTTAATGCTGCACTTTAAATCTTAAATATATAATAATACAATGTGTGATAAATAGGTTATATTTGCAATGTTGATATAAAAAACAATTTATCACTCATTAATAAAAATTATTTACAGGTATATTGTATAGTTGATTAGTTGTATAACAAATATTCGGTAATACATTCAATTGAGATAGTAAAATTATATTGTAGTCTATAAAATTGAATTCTATAATGGTGGTAATATTATATAAGCCTTTAATGCTGTTTGATCTGCCTTTTTGGAATCCAACATAAGCATCTATCATATTATTTAAAGTGTATCTTTGAGGTCTTTGAGCTAGATTTAACTAATAAACATTAATCTTGATGTTTTTTTTTTAAATATATTCAACTGTAGAGAACCTTGACTCCATATTCTAAAAACTTACCGTACTTCTTATTACTAATTCCATGTAATTATAAATTTGTCACAAATCAATAATGGTATTGAAACCCAAAATACTGAATGTATTTCTTTTGAAATGAAATGAACAAATGAATGAAATGAGATGAAGTGAACCTCTAGCCAGTTTTCCAGCTTAATCCCCAAGTGCCTTTTATCAGCCATCTTGAATTCTTCTGGAAGGTTGTTCCAAAACTTGGCACTACTGAAGCTTGGGTTGTTTTAGTTGCAGTGTGATGGTTACCGGAATGTATGTCTGGTGTTGTATTTGCGTGTTTGGGTATAATTGTTCACCACTCCGGGTAACTTTAACAGAAAATGCAAAACAACATCAAGGATGTAGACGTTCACAACCGTTATTATTTTTAACTGTTGGAAGAACTCTCTGCTGTTTTGTCTGTAAGCTAGAGGTTGGCCATTATTATGATGGTTTCCTACACCAATATTACTCTTTTCATTTTTTCAGCTGTGGTAAGAAATTGTTATTTTTGCTGGATTGCCTACTTTATTCTCAATATGTACAGCCCTGTACATAGTTCACCACATAGTCTCTTTTGCAGAGTCCATGAAAGTAGGGTTTGTTGCCAGCAGTTACATGTAGATACTTGGACAAGTAGTTTCTTCATTGTCACACCCAGCTTTATGGTCTTTTTATGGTTTTCCAAATATTTTTTTAAAATTTTTTCATTTATAACCAACTAATTTCCAAGGCAGTAATGGATTATGTTTAGGGCTGATTATGTGAATGAGGAGTCTTTTTGTAGAAACTCCTGTCTTTTCCTGCTAAGTAATACTCGTAATACAGTGCAGTTGCGCAAGCATGAATACCTTGTTTAACTCCTGCATGTATCTATAGATCATTGGTGAATAGAACTTGTCCCAGCAATGGCCCTTGGAAAACTCCTAAAGAGTGTGGAATTGACTTTTTCACATTTCCTTTAGTTTTGGGATACAGTAGAACTCCAATTATCCGAACTCCGACTATCCGAATCGCCGATTATCCGAATCACTTTCAGAAAAAAAATTGTCCAAAAAAAGTCTAAGTGCGCTATTATTCTTCCCCTCGCGAATCCAGTGTTTGCGTTTAAAATGTAAGTACATTTTATTTATATTTAAAACATGTGAAAATATCACGTTTCTTACATTTAATTCAATAAAAAAAATAGTGCAATATCATAACGTAGCTATGATATTCTCTCTAATGGCTATTTAAAAAAAACTCCGATTATCCGAATATTTGATTATCCGAATGGGTCCCGGTCCCCATTAATTCGGATAATTGGAGTTCTACTGTATATCATTCCATAAATTGTCTTCTTCCTGTGAAGTAGTCGTTAAACCGTGCATCAAAAATGTATTTTTCGCCATACTGCTTTAAAAATAGCTGTTTTAGATACATGTGTTAAAGAGCAAAAGTTGTTTTTTTATCCTGGGACTAAACCTATTATTATGATGATATTTCGAGTCATAGGTTGCAAAAGATCATTTTTGATGATACTTTTGATTCAAGCTCAACATTCGAATAACTTAAACGACTGATAAGTGTAAAGCGACAAAAATGGTTGATAGCTATTAATACTAAATCAGGTAACAATTTATGTTTTATGTCTTTATTAGGTAATAAGTGAAAAATTAATTTTTCCTAATCCTCCATAAGATTAACATTGGAGCCTCAAAATACAACGTACTGTGTTTAGATTTTTTATATCTCGGTAACCGTTGAAGATAGAGAAAAACTTTAAGGAACTTAATTGTGTAGTTTTTTAAGCTGATTCCAATGGTGAAATATAAAATTAGAAATTTTTAAAAATTACATGTGAAAAACACAAAAAACCCCATTTTGGGGTACAAAACCCCCCCAAACTACCCGTTCCCATTGACCGATATGTCTGGTTTACGAACTCGTCCGAGCATTTGTAGGAATACACGTATCTACCAAATTTGGTCTCGATCGGACCATTTTTACGAGAGTTATCGTGTTAACAGACACATATATATATACATATATACATATATATATATATATATATATATATATATATAAAAATTTTAACGACTATTGTTTTTGGTCTCTGGGCACCTAAAGAAGAAAAAATAACATGGTCTCGGGCTTAACTCTTGCCATGAGACCTACGGTAATAGCTTCTTCCCTATGGGAAATTCGCTAAAAAACTCCGATTATCCGAATATTTGATTATCCGAATGGGTCCCGGTCCCCATTAATTCGGATAATTGGAGTTCTACTGTATATCATTCTATAAATTGTCTTCTTCCTGTGAAGTAGTCGTTAAACCATGTATCAAAAATGTATTTTTCGCCATACTGCTTTAAAAATAGCTGTTTTAGATACATGTGTTAAAGAGCAAAAGTTGTTTTTTTATCCTAGGACTAAACCTATTATTATGATGATATTTCGAGTCATAGGTGGCAAAAGATCATTTTTGATGATACTTTTGATTCAAGCTCAACATTCGCATAACTTAAACGACTGATAAGTGTAAAGCGACAAAAATGGTTGATAGCTATTAATACTAAATCAGGTAACAATTTATGTTTTATGTCTTTGTTTCATTTTATTTGCAGTATAAATATAGTTCATCACTTGGCCCAAAATTGGCTTTTTGATATATACTCACAAATTTATAAGCCTCGCCTGTTAAACTTGTGCTAGTATCAAAAACGTCCGTTTTTGGCCCTTGTGATGAAATATACTATAAATAATCTGCTATTTCTTTTGGATTTAAGGTATCCAGGTATGTATAATCTCTTTAATGCTTGCTATTTTACTTCAATGTTTATTTTTTCCCAGAGTGCCTTTAAGTTATTGTCAGTATCAGAAATTCTTTTAAAAGTTCCTTGTTATTTATTTTGTTGTTTTTTTTGGAGTCAGTCATAGTCTTTTTTTGAGTTTGCAAAAAAAGGGTTATTCGTTATTTTTTTAGTCTTTTTGTGTCATCTGGAAGAATGCACATGATTTATTCATATCTTTTTTTCCTACAACTTGTCTTTTACATGAGGCAGGCTTTGTTAATTGCTCACGTTAGGATCTTTTTGATGTAGGTTTCTTATTCTGTATTATAGGTAAGGTAAATGTCTTTTTAATTTTCTAACTTCAAGCTTTCTTTAAGTTGAATTCTTTAGGTTAAAATGTTGAAATTTCTCTTTAAAAATAAATTATAGCACAATTAAGAAAAAAGTAGGCTACACTTTACAGACTCACGGAGGTATAGTGACAGGGTCCAGGTTGGGTGCAGGCGGGTTGGCACGAGCCACCAGCTTGGCGTGGACATCACAGTACAACTTGTTGTTGATGTTGTAGTAGCCAACGTTCTTCAGCGAAGTGCCGCAGGTGGCGCATTTGAAGCAGTCAACATGCAAGTTCTTGTCTTTGATGCGTACAAATACTCCACTGTGGATGAAAATGAGTTTTTCAATTTGACTACAGCATAGGTGGAGTTAAGGGGGGAATGGGGGGCAACACCTCCCCAGACCTCGAAAAGGTTTATGAATTTGTATTACCAATCTTAACAGTTCTATTATAACTTTTTATTTGAGACAGTTTGATGAGTTTTTAATGTAGTTTTATATTAGTTTTAGGTAAATGTTTCTTTTTCACTATTTTTAGACTGTATTGTGACAAAAACTAGTAAATTAACTCTGTTGCCCCCCTATGTGTAACCTCTAACTCCGCCCATGGAAGCGGTTAAAGAGAAGTGAAATAGTGGTTAAACAGTGGTTAAGTAGTGGTAGTTATAGTAGTTTTAATATAAGAAGTCTATAATTGATTGATTATAAATGTTAATTTTAATGGTAGAGTGAAGGTTATTGCTTGGTTTTTAATTTTATTAGATGATAAGACCTTTTTTGAGGGAAAGTATAAAAAAACCTGAGAACAATTATTTCAAATAATTAATTATAACACACAACAGGAAATTAGTAACTTAAATTTATATTATAATGATCTATTATTATTTTTATAAAAATGATTGATTTATTTGAGATTAACTACAACAATAGAACAACTTACTTATTATGCATATGTTTAAAACTATACAAATTTGCTTCGTTTTCATTTAAATAATTTAAAATATACATGGAACAATTAATAAGTTAGGACTGACTATATACTGAATATAGCATAAGCATACTTAAATAGATACAGAATTCTTACTATACATATTTATCTTATCTTACATAAGAGTTAAGTTTAAATTTTCTTTTTATGTATATGTTACCAATAAGTAATTCATATCATATTTTAAGTTACAAGACAGTACAGTTAATTACATAGGCAAGCAAGATATACAAGTGAATTATAATTCGTAAAAGAATAAAAATAAAAATAAAATTTAAAAAAATTAAAAATCTAAAAGTCATATTTAACAATATATTACTAAGTCATAAATATAGGTAATTAATTGGGAATAATTAATTGTTTCTTCAATTAATTATGAGTTAAATGTTTTGAAATAGAACAATCATTTACGTAAAATTGGTTTAAGATTAATAAAGTTTTCTGAGACATGTTAACTTTATTACAAATGTTTTTGACATTGTTTGATTTCTAAATAAGATTGGGCTCTGAGAAATAAGATGTAATGAAGTTTTAATCTTTTCAGAAGAAAACTTTTTATATCATAAGCCTCTCCAATATTTTACTGTTCAAAACCATGTAAACATTATAAAAATTTTGGTTGATATTTAAAACAATACTTTTAAAATATATCAGGCACCGAAAAATAATTAATAGGCCCTACACTAAAAACCACTTATTCAAAATAATTACAAAATAAATATTTTAAACCAAAAATATGATCTACCTAATTACTAATCAATACACTATTGCACTATTCAATAATCAAAAATGATTGTGGTCTAAGAAAACCACTACAAAACAAGAAGAAAATGCAAAAGGAAATGTAGAGGGCGGCTAACTAACATCAAAAGCAATCGAGACAAGAGACGGGTAGTCATGCCAACCAACGACGGGCAGGGACATGCCGATACGAGACACCAATGCTGCCACTGCGATCACCAGTTCACTCGATACACGGTACTACAGAAAGGGAATGTTCATGTTCATATGTATTTTTCTGTATTTTATGTAATTATTAGTTTAATTAATTGTATTAAGGTTTAATACTCAAAGTATTCAAGTTTAGTAAAGTTTAGTTTAGTATCAAACTTAATTCAAAATTGTTACATCGAAATTCGGAAACATTCTGCCTTAGTTGAATTTAATAAGACTTAATAAATTATCTGAACTGATCATTAAATGTTCCTTGTACTTAGTACAAAGGTCATCAACAGTATTAAAATTATTGAATATTACCACTCTGAAAAAAACTTTGTTTATTCTACGTACTGAAAATTTATATTCTTTTACCTATGTCTTATGCTCGTACGATTTCAAAATAATCAAGATTCAAATTATACCATCAATATAAAAAAATTTGAAATCCTATCCAACCCTGGTTGCTTTGGTTTTTGGATTTTCATGATTGTATGATCCTATCCTTTCCAGTTAACGATATTTTTTTAATTAATTCACATATGTATGTATTTTAACCTACCTCTACAGTATGTTGCACAGAATGCTCTTTGATTAAGTTAACTGTGTCGCCAAACAATGACCAACTACTGGTTGCATTGAAATCAAATAAGACTGTCTTTCTACCTCTGCAGTTTGGCGCAGTTAGCGGCTAGTTCCTCACTCATGTGATTTCAATACAACCACTAGTTGGTCGTTGTTGTGGCAACACAGTTAACTTAATCACGGAGCACGCTGCGCAACATACAGCGCAGGTAGGAAAAGGCCCCTTTAGTGAGGGAGCATTACTTTAACTTTGCCCTCTCACATAAACTCAACATCTGTGTGAGGATTGTATGAATATCAATCAAGTCAAGCAGATAAGGGTGAGGCAAACAAGCACAAGGTGGATAAGGCTGATGAAAACCGATTGATAAAAACTGTGGTCTGAATCAGCAACACCAATGCCTAAGGTTTGGATATTCATGATACTATCTGGGCCTCCAACTGCTACATAAAGCCAGAGGCTTAGATGATAAAAAAAATGAAAGGTATGACTCAACATAGGCCTATACTTTAACAATTATCATGACTTTCAATACAAGGTTATAAAACATTACAATTGAAACATCTTGTTTAGTTTATCAAAATAAGTATGACTTGGTATATCAAGGAACTGGTTGACCGCATCACAGCCTACGGAAAAACTCTCCCTGAGACTCACACGATGATTTTGTTACACTCTGAGCATTTCGGAGACTCTGGCACAGGTGAGGCCGAGGCTGGGTATCGATCTGAATGTAGGGATCCGCCCATCTGCTGGGCGATGGGGGTCATGGGGCGAGGTGAGGTCGCTCGACCTCCCACCATGTGGCTGTGTGAGGCGTAGAAGGTGACACTTGATGGACGCACTACAATCAACAATCTCGCTGAATATGAATACTTAGCTAAAACTGTCAATGTGTTGCTCCATCCTGTAATCTTGGATGTTCTACCACCTGAAAAGTCACTAGATCTGCAACTAGTAAACTGCATGGGTGCGATAGCCAATCATTGGTTATCAAGATATAAATAAAAAATTACAAATTTTGAGAGAAATAATGGGGTACGTTTTAATCTACGTTTTTTTAAATAACTTTTTTAAATAAATGTGGAGTAAGACAAACATTTTTAACTTAACTATCTTGATCAAAATAAATTGTAGACTTGTTTGATAGCCAACATTTAGTTGTGTCATAAAACAGATATTAATTTTCACCACCACCATCTTAGAAAAAATCATACCCACATTTTTTACTAGTAATGTGTATTTAAAATTCAAATTTTTAATCCAATTGAAAATTATTTCAATAGAAAGACTACAATATACTTATATTTGTCTTATTATCATAGGTTTAGTTTGAGTTCCCTCCCAAACCAAGAATATCTATCATTCTCATACAGGTCACAAGTTGCAGATACTTCATCACATCTACTTACATAATGAGTCGTTCACAATCAGCACAGATGTTCTGCCCAGGCTGTAGGGGAGCCTGGGGGTTCGTGGTAGAGGGGGGTTTGTTCTCAGGGGCAGCCACATGCTTGATACCCGACATTGAGACCGGGGGCGGAACCACAACGCCCCCACCAGGCGACACAGGCTCTACTGCACACAGACACATCACACTACATCTACCAGGCTGGCTGAGAGCATGTGTCACTCTCATTCTGTGTGGAATACAACTCATGTTTGACGTGTTTTACTTTATGCATTGCAAATTCCAAACATAAATTAGTGAGTAGTTTGTATGGAAAATACCACAGAAAAGAAATAACCAGATATTGCTTTCTGATGGCAATAGTATACACCTATAATGTCCCACATGCCTATTTAATGGCAAACTTTGAAATAAAACATTGATAAAACTCCTGTAGGATACCATAACGATTCTGTTTTTGACATGATGAAATGTGTCATGCTATTAGGTTTGGAATTTATTATTACTCCATAACAGCCTTGATGATTTATCAAATCATATGTGACTCTTTAGTGAAGTAGACCTACTCCACTAACCTGTGGATCACATCTTTAACCGGTTATTTCTCCTCTGTGGAAACACTCACCACCTGTATATTGAAGGTGTAGGTTTTGATGGTTGGTATTTGTGACACTGATTCAACATAGCATGTAAGAGTATTTTCAGATGTTAATGAGAAACTTGTGAAAATTATAAAATTATGAAATTTAAATGTTCAGATATTGAGCATAAGATCAGAAGGTAAACTTTTCTAAACAGCACCTGGTAGCTTATTTCGTACCATCGTCAGGATAACTTTCAATATTTTAACTTTCACTACATTTTTCCTGTCAGATTATAAAGAAGTTCTTATACACAAAACCATTTTACAAACAAATCTCGATACTAATCTGTATATCTGTATATTGTGTGCGGTGTGTGCATGTTTTTATTCCTGATATAAACACAGTTAACAAAAGAGAAACGATGAAACAGTTAATTAAGAAGAATTGTGCAGCAGTGTTAAAGCATCGAGGCACTGCTACATGTAAATAGTATCAAATAGTATCGTTGGGAAGGTCGGCATTCTCAAGTTCAGTCAGGTATTACCACGGTTCCTCAACAAGTTTGGAGAATATTTTCCGGCAAACAACCCGAGTAGGACTGGGACTAGTCGGCTGCAATGAATCTGGCCAACCTGGAGACACTATGCAATACGTACATTTTATTGACACAGATTGTCAACTCTACTTTTGATGTTTTCTGTTACTCACATAGTAATAAATTATAAAAGTGGTAAAAATTCCAAATAAAAAGCAATTTTTGCAAAATATATCATTGATAAAAATGGGCTTCACACTTGCACCTATGTTTACCTTGCAATCAATTTTGACAGTTGAAATATAAAATAAATATACAGGAGATTTTTTAAAATATTTAAAATTATTTTTCTCCTTTTCCTCTATATAAATTGTTACTGTATATAGCATTCTTTTAAAAATAATTTAAGCTGTTCACATACAAACTACAAAATCAAGTAGATTTTTATTCATTTAAACTTCATGTAAAATTTTTTTACAATCAAGCTTTCCCAAAATATTATAGGATGACTGTGTAGGCTATGAGTTGAACTCAGAAATCAAGAAATAAATCACACAAAACTCCACTAAAAAGTAATCAGTAATTAGACCTGAAGATGTAACTGTGTTACAAAACCGGTCGTCACTAAGAGACAAGTGAAGCAGGGATATTGACAAAGTAAATATATTTAACTTAATACATTTAATTAGTTTAAAAGTAGTAAACTGTTTAAAAACTCTATCCATAAAATGTTATTCAAACCCATCTTATACCCCCAATAACTCATATGTGCACAATATCGATTATTATTTTTATTATAATTCAATATTATAATTTTTGTTATAATTTATATATTGTAAACAAGAAATAGTCCACAAAATAACTCAAACAATAATAAGTAATTAAAAATTAGGCACTCAGATTCGCCATAAGGAATAAACAATATTGTACACAAGAACTAACCTGGTTCAGGTGTTTTTGGTTCAGCATCAATTTCCTGAACCATCTTCAAAACTTCACTGTGGGAAGCATCAAACTTTGTCTTTTCATTCTTCATGAAGTTAACACTGTAAATCATAGTTGACTTTAGAATAAACTCAAATTCAGAATTCAATTAGACGTAAGACTAACAACCCGCTTAAGCACATCTGTTTTGCAATCCAACAAGGCAGTGAGCTGACTGAAGACTCAATCGGGTGTGCCCAAGGCTAAAAGCGCTAAATTGAGAAATTTAAAAGGTCGAGCCAAAAAAATCAGTCCAAATGACCTCTCTTTTGGCTTGATTATCTAGCTAAGATCTAGCTAGATTTAAGAAGTAAAAGCGTAAGAAGTATCTGGCAAAGAATTCTGCGAGTCTTTTTTGATATTAAAAAAGTATACAATTTTTTAAGTTTAGTGTTTCATATATTTTCAATACTATATTCTGTAGCAAATTCAGTGTTTTCTACTAAACTATCCTGTTATGTGAGAATATATCTTTACTAGCGAATTTCCCGAAGGGAAGAAGCTATTACTGTAGGTTTCATGGTAAGACCTATTTTTTATTTATTTTTTTTCTCTTCAGGTGCCCAGAGGCCAAAAACAAAAACTGTTAATATATATATATATATATATATATTTGTTTTTGGCCTTATATATATATATATATATATATATATATATATATATGTGTGTGTGTGTGTGTGTGTGTGTGTGTGTGTGTGTGTGTGTGTGTGTGTCTGTGAACACGATAACTCTGTAAAAATGGTCTGATCAAGACCAAATTTCATAGAGATGTTTATTCATACATTTTCTCAGACGAGTTTGTAATCCAGACATATTGTTCAATCGGAATGGATAGTTTGGGGGGTTGGGTACTCAAAAATTGAGTTTTAGGTGTTTTTTATATGTAATTTAAAAAAATGTTTAAATTTTATATTTCACCATTAGAATCTGCTAAAAAAATAACACAATTTAGTTTCTTAAAGTTTTGCTCTATCTCCAACGGTTACCAAGATATAAAAAAATCTAAAAACAGTATGTTGTGCTTTGGGCTCCAATGTTAATCTTAAGGAGGATAAGAAAAAATTAATATTTCACTTATCAATGTATATTTTTGGATGAAACTTGATTTTAGCTTCATGTGGTTGAGATCCAAACATTTATGCTTAAAAATCATAGCTATGGGTTTATCATGGCAGCTAACCTGCATACTCTTTTGCCATGTTAATCTTATGGAGAAGAAGTGTACTCATTTATTTAAGGGACAGACACTTATGTGTTGCAGGTGAGACAGCTTCACTATCTCCTATATCCACTAAAGATATAGGAGATAAATATGTCATATTTTCCATATTATATATTAGCAGAATTCACAAAAAAATACTGAGGTAAGATTGTTGTACAATGCATTTTGTTGTAGGGATAGGTTTAGATAAAATTATAAGTACTCAAGGCCCGAATTATAAAACTTGGTAAATGGTCAAAATAAAGACATTTTATTGTAAAAATGCCTACTTTCAGCATTACTCACAGCAGGAAATCTGCATACTCTTTTCCATGTTAAACTTATGGAGAATAGGCAAACACTTATTTTTTACGGATATTGATCAAACCTCTTATATAAAATTGTTATTGATATGGAAATTCGCTGAGTGCACAGATCTGCTGCGACAGGGGTATTTTATTGTTGTCATTATCATGCATTTGTATTATTGCTAAGGCAAGAGTCAAAATCAAAATTAAGGAAAATAGCTGTTTCATCCTGTAGCTACGATATGATGTATTTAGCTATATTATTGATTTTATTTTACCGTACTGCAAGGATTACTCGTATTCTTGATATCCTCACCCTAAGACACCACCGGCAAGCACCTCAGCCTGAGCGGAGAGGGTCTCTGCGATGGTCTGGTCACTATACAGACCCACTGGGTTGTTGTACTGTTTGGATGTGATGGACTTGACACTGGCTGGGTCTCCACCGACTCCATTAAACTAATGTAAACAAATAACACCGGTTATAGACTATTTTCTAACTAGGTATTGTATTAGGAAAAAAGGTTTGTTGCAGTATAAGATTGTGTTTTACATCCTAGGCGACTGTCAATAATGCGACATTGATTAAATGCTGCAATAATGCTGCCTTTTATTCCAATAAGATATGAACATACATACTGTTAGTAATCATTACTAAAAAAAATGTTTCAAAAACAACTCATAGATTACATTTCAAAATATATTTTAAATCCCCTACAGCTGTATATTTTTGCTCCTATGTTGGAAACATTTTCATTCCTTGGTAAAAATAAAACTTTGAAATCTGTGAAAATTTAGATAACATTTTTAGTTTCGGATGGGTTTTGAATCTTAACTCGAGATAATTATAATTAAATCACTTTTCAAAACAATGTACAGTATTCAGACACCAGTATTGGTAAACTTTGGGAGGTCACCTCCTTCAAATAGCATATACCCTCTAGCTATAAACTTGCACACTCTCATTCCTCCAAGCTTTGCAGTACAATTTGAAGATTGAGGAGGCCCTTGCACAAGCTTGGGATCCTACAAATAGCTCTCTTGAGAGGCTCAATCAATTTACTAATCTAGCTCCATTGACTAAGTAAACTTGTCAATGGTGGAAAACATTTTAGATTAGATTATAATCTAATCTAAATTGTGGAAAACATTTTAGCAGCTTTAATATTCTAAATTTTCAGCAGTGTATCGGCCTTACCTGAGGTGAGAAGGGTTTTGCTGGAGTGTTGTACCCTGGAATGGTGGCGGCGGGGGGGCCCTTGTAGGCCAGAGAGGTCTTGGTGACAGCGGCGGGGGCTGCCCCCACTGGGGAGGGGGCGGGGATGTTCCCTACAGGTGTCACTGAGGGCTTCCATGTGCCTCCTGGACTCCTGCACATAGTACAGAACAAGGAAGAATAAGTTTTGAGAAGAATCTAAAGTTTTTTCTGCCTGTTATATGTAAAATCGTTAGTCTGTAGTATAAATATCTACTTATATTCTCCGCCATTACACTATTCTCTTTCCCCTATTATCCAACTTTACAGTAGTTAAAAATCAACAATTGTTATTTTGTTTAATTATTTTTTTTAATTTAAATTAACTCTAGCTCATTCAAACATAAACTTAAGTTTATGTATGAATGAGCATGTAAAAAAATCATTCATTGGTTTCCTTAAATCATTCTGTTATTTTTAAAAGTAATAATAAGTGATGATTTTTAATCTATTTATCAGAATTTAAATCATCTAACATTATAGATACAAATCCTTAAGGAAAATGTCTGTATGAGCTGTATGAAAGTATTCCATGGACCTATCTTACATCTTATATCTACTTGTTTCCACATTATTTATTTATATGCCTACATAATCTATGACCTGTATAACAGGACTGGGAGACCAAGCTTTGCTCAGATAGAATAAACCATGTGTTAGAAGTTGATTAGCTAAATTAAAACACATTTATCATATGTTATTAACACTTAATGATTAACAAAGTTTGTATGGTTTGAATAAAAACGTTTCAATAAATAGATGCATCCTAATAAATAAATGTTTTAAATTTATTTCCACTTCCATGTCAATCGGGTTGTTGTATGATGATGATGGCATTTGAGGAGCATTAGATTCATTGTTTACATTACTCTTCCATATTACTTCTTTCCATTCTTCGTTGCGGATGTGAGTACGATTTGTTGGTGGTAAAAGCACTTTCAGGCCCTTTCGGTTCTACACTAGTGTAGGCCACGTTAAGCAAACCATCATGGCGGTGGCTTATAAACACAATGACACCAAGCAAAAAAATTACCGTATTTTTCCCAGCCTTCATACCTGCTCCAAATCGATTTCTCGTGGCCAAATACCCCGTATTACAAAAATCATAATTCCTTGGATGGGAAAAAATGTTTGCCTGGACAGACTTGTTTTAGAGTATAACATCTCCGACAGGCGAATTATTGAGAAATTGTGTTCCACCAAGATGAAAATTAGAGCCTACACTTCACACAACGCTAACAACGCACAAGTGTTGGGCGGCGTAGCGTTTCTTCATTGAAGGAACCGATAAGAAGATATTTTAATATTCTCTGACTGTAAAGCCAGATACAAGATTGTATTAATCTTAAATACTTTGTACCTTATATAAAATTTTAAACGTAATAGATGGATGATTTCAATTCCGATTTCTCTCAATTCTTTTAAACAGTACTTTACTAAACTTCCTATAAAACCCCTGAAAATTGGGTAAGATCTGCAAATCAAAAAATAGTAATCGGGGAATTTGTGTGAAACTACGTAAGCATGTGGAGATATTTCACGAGCGGTTTACTCAGTGCCTGTGGTGCCAGGTAAGTGATGACGTGTCATACAGTGAGCAATGGTCGCCCGCCAGAGGGCTTGAATTAGCCGGAGATTGCGGCACCTCTAGTCGTGCCAAGTAGGCTTTACCGGCACTCTCTACAGGGCAAAATCATATAATAATGCGTTTTAATTTATTATTACCTTACGTCGTTTTATATCAACATTATAAATACCGTGAATACAAACATAAATGGTTAGTCTGAAAGTTGAATCAAATTATTCATCGTTAAGTAACTCAATTTGTATTAATAGTACCACAATTAAGCAAGAATCTAAAATGACAGTCATTTAATAAACTATGACCTTGTGTGTAAGGCCCACCTCTTACTGATAGACCTCCTCATTATTTTTGTCCGTATCTGTGTGTGAATAATCATTCAATATAAGGAAAGTGAACTCTTAAGTTTGGTTTATTGAAATAAAATATAAATTGGAAATTATACAATAGTCCATTTAATAAATTTAACCTGAAAAAATTTGATTTGTCTATTACATTATTATGTTCAATTTGGTTACTTCCATCAATATGGTTTACTATGCCCGTTTGCCGTCTGTGTGTACTGATACCAGTTTTATTCGCCACGTTAATATTGTATAGTTTTTGGGATTATAACTTTGAAGTTTGACATCAGTTCTATTCGATAATTTTGAGTCCATAGGTCCATTTTATGAATTTTCGGTCTAATGTAACTTTGGGTAGTTTGTACAACCGATGCCTTAAAAAAATATTTTTATTTTACTGACTATTTTATTGTATATACTATATATATTTTATATTATATTTTACCTTGTACACTTTGTTATTGTAACTCATTAAAATTCACATGTGTTTATGTTGGCTGGATAAAAAATAATCACAATGTTTATCATAATAATGAATGAATAGGTCAGAATGGTAATAATAATTATATGATATGTTTTATATTTCTGACGAACCAGATTTTTTAATCTGTTTTGTATCTCGCAGCAACGCGCAAGTATTTTAGCTATACATAGTTATTACCTCCAACTTAAAACAAACTTTAATAGTATGAAAAAATTGTTATTTGTGTTATTTGTAAAAATGTGTTTGTTATAGTATGAAAAAGAACACAATTATATGATACATGTTGCATGACTAGCCTCTTATTAAAACTTTTAGTCGACTCAACATCTTGGAGTTTCAGATATCTTGAGAAGTGTACCAATCTTTCTTATTTCGATTGCAGTTTTGGTTTTGAATTTAAATTTTTGTGGTCGAAGGAAAACATATTCCAAATAACTAATGTTATTGATGATAAATAACAGCTAATGCTAGTTAACTCGTATATCTTAGGCCTTAATGAACATTTAATTCTTTAAATTGAATCAAAGTTTAGAGTATGTACCTATACAGTAATCACATGATTGAGAGGAAGGAAAGCTACTTCTGACCTACCTGGAGACGACGATCTCCATGCTGTTCCCCGCCTTGACGATGGAGTCCTGGGCATCCTTGTGCCTCAGGTTGTAGACGTCCTGGCCGTTGACTTTGATAACGGCGTCCGCCACCTGCAAGCCTGCCTTCTCTGCGAGACTTCCTCCATTCACCTTTAACATTAACGTTTGTACAATTCCCTTTCCAAAAGTTATTTCATTGTTTTCCAAAAGCTGGTTAACGTTAATTTAAAAATTTCGAAATCTAAATATTACTCGACCAGGTGTAAAAGTCTTCCTGAGTAAAAGCTTAAAATACCAAAAGGCAATCACATATTAATTCTAAACAATGCTAGTGTTGACTGTCAAGAACCTTGCATTGGTGACCTAGGGTCAATTGGGACCATGACTAACTGCAAACAGTGATATCTCGGCGATTTATCACTGTCTGTGACTTTCAGTGATAGCTTGGACATTTCTCAAGCCAACAAAGAGATTTTCTAAGAACTGCTTTACCATATATTAAATTAAAATGTGATTTCATTAAATTTAGAGGTAGGGAATTTTATTTACTCATGTATATACCCTAGTCATGTAGATCCATTAAAGTCAAATAAACGGCATCAGATTATTATACATCAGTGGACTCATTTGTCGAGCTGAAATAAACAAACCTATTGGATTTTCATTAAAAATAATGGTTGTTTTAAAAATACTTATCATATTTCTTTTACCCTCTTTATATTTAGTAAAGGATGACAAACATCCTCCTACGAGGTAAAAGCAATTTTCCGTTTTATTGGGTGGCTGTTTTATAACCTATTAATAGGCTGCATATCAATATTCAAGTAAAACTGTTGAGAAATAAGGAAGAAATCTCATTTGGTTGTATTCACCATTGGACAACGTACTGTATTTACCGAGGAATGTGATCAATTTGAATTATTTTAGATTACTGTTTAGTTGACAGCTACGTATTTTAATACATGTATACATTTTATTTGTTAAATGTTGAAATTCCTTTAGTAAAGTATTTCACTAACATTTAAAATCAAACTCAAAAATTATATTTAAAATGCCTATAAAATTAACGGGCTCGTGGGAACTGAAACCCTGAGTTAAAGTTTCCTGTGAAAATAAATCTTTGAATTAATGGTAAAAATAACAAATAGTGACCATGGAGGACTTTATACTCTGTGAGACTCTAGAGAAGACTCGTTTAATAAACGGGAGCTTTAGTTTGCAAGTTCGTTAATAGAATTTTTACTAAAGTTGGCACGATAGAGACCCGCCTGATTAATTTATTATTCACATACAACAAACCACAAGTCTTGGCTAAACAATAGCCATTGTCAAGATACCTAGTAAAAGAATGTCATGATGAATACATTCGGTGCGAAATAAGCCTACATTCAGTCGTTATAAAACAGCATGATGCAATATTTTTAATATGTACTACTGCTGATGTTCAAACTAAAAGTAAAATTAAAACATAACTAGGATAATCATTAACCTGTTTATATCGAGGCCTGTTCTCTTGAAAGAAAGAACAAGAGGGTGAGGACTGTCAAGATGAGGCAGGGCAAGAAATTGATAACTTGGCAACGATAATCGTTACATGAACAGAGATATAGAGAACAGTACGGTAGTAGATCCAACAAGACAATGTTAGGGTCGTTACAGAGTGTCTAGCGGGATAGTGTGTATTTAAGAAACACCTTAAGATTTTTCAGCAGGAAGACTGCCAAAACATCTACTAACTGTGATATAATCGGATTTTGAAAGACATAAAATATTGATTGATGATGTAACTCATTTGGAAAACTACCTGCTGGCCATTTTGGCAACTGAATAGCAAGCTCTACCTGCACATCGTTCACCATCAGGTATCGGGCGGGCGAGGAGATCGAAGAAAAACGTTATAACATATACAATGCGGCCTACGTAGGCCGCCGTCATAGTACAATCACAGAAAAATATTCTCACTTATGTTAATTTAAACAGATGATAAACTATTAGTAGTTATTAAAAATAATAAAATTGGTGGTTGCAATAGTCCTGTTAACTCGAGAAAGGAATTTATCCAACTGGTAGTAAAAGTAATTTTATATCTAACAACACCTTTATTTTACGAGTTCAATTATGTATCATAACAAGCTGCTAAATGAATGCAACAAATATATAGGATTAAAAGTTGTTTGAAGAACACGTTGTAATACTGTAGCGCTAAAATTTCAAATCAATTTTCAATTTTGATAATATTAAAGAGTGAGATTTTATTTCCTTTAGCATGAATTAGTACTGTAGGTGAAAGCCATCTCTTCCAATCTCTCGCATTGCTGTTACGCAATGCATGTAATTGTAAGGATCACATACAAGAATGATGGTTGGTCAATTTGTGATTATTTGAACAAAGTATTCGATTTGGACTATTTAAATATAATCTTGACAGAATTGCGCATGTCCATTTGTCGCATTTGTCGTTGTGTCGTACTGTACTCGTATGACGCTTACAGGAAGTGCACTGATAACTGTAGCGGATTATCAGCTGTCCAGGCCACTGTGGAATGTTTATTGTCGCACTTAGCACCACACCAAGAACCATTCACATCACTCTAGTGTCACGTCTACGATCACAGCAATATGTTCTCACGTCGCTCCATTAATAGAACTGATTGTAAAAGAAAATTTATTTTATTTTTCTTATTTTATTTTAAAAGCAATTTTTCACACGGAGAAGGTTTAAAATCGTTCTAAAAGCATGAAAACTAATCACTGAATTATTTTAAAGTTAAAATACAGCTCTAGTTTAGTTAGATTAGAATTAAAAATAGTAAAATGAATTAGTAGTTAGTAAAACGAATCTGTGACAAATCCAATACCAAACTAAGCTTTCATACGTATGTTAATAGTCTCCAGTAAACTATTTCCAGCAGCCTTAATTAACGGAATGGGCGATATTTCTTGGGCCTGACTCAAAGCCAGCCTCCCACTGAAATATTTTTGTAGCCCCGCTTGCAATACTCGTACCTTCCTGTGGAATGGTATGGTGAGAGACAAAGAATTTACGAAAGTGGTTTCTTCTTACTTTGCAGCTAGCGAACAAAGCTTTTCAAACGGTTATTTGCATGTATTACTGAAGCTGAAGGTTTCTATTAATAGCCTTTCTGACAATAGGACTTCTTGTGGAAATCTGTATATGTTATATCCAGGAATCAAACTAATTGTCTATTTATGTACAGTCAGTTTTGTGGTTAAAAAACCTTTAACGTTTATTTGTTTATTAATGTGCTTTTTTAAGTTTTTTGAAACAGTTTCGAGTTACAGATTGATGCGAAAATTTGACGCTTTTCATGCAAGGAGTATGGGAAAGCCACTTTGAGCTCAAATTTTGGGAACGTGGATGAATAACATACACTTTTCACGTAACCTTTGAAAAATTTTGAAAGAAAAAAATGGTACACTACAGAAAATGTTTTTTTAAAGTCACATTTTTCATCCGTAATGTTAAAATATGTCATTTTGTAGGTCTTTTTTTAACACAAACAAACAGAATTGTCATTTTAAACAGGGTGACTTAAGAAGCTTGCTTGAAACATTCACATAAAAATGCGAAACGAATAAGCGACACTAGCGCCGATCTATTGTATTTCAGTTGTCCCTGACACCGCTCGCACCGCAAATAAAACTACCATAAAAACATTGATAGTAATAATAATAATTAATATTGTTTCATTTATAAACATTACAAACCTCCAGCCAGTAAGAAAAATTAATCCATCCTAACCACCTTCAAAGACACTACATATTCCCTCATAAATGAATGATTTAAATGAATATATTTATTTTTACATTATATGTTTACGATGATTTTTTATCGTTTTAAGCTGACACAGGTTCTTAAAATGTGCAATATTAAAATAAGTGTAACAATCAGAATTTTTAATTATTGAAATCTAAAAAAATACATTACAATCTGTATATCATGTCATAATAATTCTAGGGAAAGATAACAATAGTTGTGTTATTCTGAGGTGTTTATTGGCGTGATATGTTTGAAATTATAGATGGGTTTACTTTACAAATCAGGAAATTAATTACATTATTACGAACAACTTGAGTAGAAGAAAGGATACTTATATACTTGATAAAACCCTTCCTGGAAAATTCCTGCTTATTTTGCTTATTGTCACCGCAAAGGAAATTACAAGATTATTTGGGTAGTTAAAGGCCAAAACTCCAGATTTGTTGATATATTGAAGTTTAGTAGCCAAAACAGTGCAATTTTATTGAAACAAAATTCAAATTTTGGCCATCAATCTTGCATCTATTATTGACTTCCCCATAGTACGATACCAACGCACCGACGCCGCGGTCATGCGCAGACAGTCATTTTATCCGTCGCGACGTCGCTGGCGTCTCGCCCGACGCCTTACATGGCGAGTGACGTCACTGCAGAAACACGACGCTTTGCGAACAGCTGTCTCGCAAATACCACGGACAGCTGATTTGATCAGAATATCCGTATCCGGTTCCCCCGGATGATTCTGGTTAACCGTGAGTGCATCTGATTAGTCACGCAGTTGAGCGCTGAACACAACTCGACATAGTGTTTTAGATATTCAGCTACGTTAATGGATTCTATTTAATCTGGGGTATACCAACGGCTGTATTAGAGTAAAACAAGGCTTGGAAAACCCAACGCATTGCAATGCGTCGCGCGCATATTTGATAGAGAATAGAAAATTATACTGACGTTGACTTGATGCATTCTGATATTACAGACATTTTCAAATTTTCGTTTTTAATTAACGAAAACATGGTTATTCATTTTACTTGTAGGCTTATAATTTATTTTGAGCAGGCCAGCGTAAGTACAATTTCCTACCCTCTACTAAATTCGGTTTACTTTGCATTGTCAACACAATTAGGGTGCACCCTACACTAACCTCTGCAACGCTCGCTTTCTCAATCTTGGCAATGTCACTTAGTCCAGGCGTCACAGGCGTACCGCCGCATTAACCCTATCAGAGAATCACTTTAAATAGAGAATGTTTGGGGGTATCTAAAATTAATATTCCCTCTTTCAAGTCTAGGGCCTCACCTAGTCTTTTGACTAGGTTGTAAAAGAGTGCCGCAGTTTTTCCCCTTGTTATAACAGGTGTAGGCCTACTAATTATACCGTTCTTATTGAACATGTTTTCATAATATTTGTAAAATACGCACTAGGTTATGACGGAATCTCAAACAAATTCAGATTAAATATTGTTTAGCCTGATTCTGATCCTGACAAGAAGCAAAATCAAGCATTACATTACGTTTGAACTATGTGTTGTATTTTATCATGTCTACTTTTCTGTTCTTCTTCGGCTCAACGGTACCTAAGCTATAAGCATATGCCAACCTAAAGCAGACCTTTTGACATGAATATGTCTTAGCTCTGGGGGAGGGTGTTAGCAATTTGTAAGATAAAAATTTGAACAGCTGTTTAGATGAGCTGAAAACATTACCTTTAGACATATCCATGAGCTAATCTATTTGCCACAGGGAAGTAAAGACAAACATTTATTTACTGGTGCTATCTTTCACAAATCCGTGGTTGAAATAACTAAACTTAATAACTAACTAATAAAATAACTAAACTAACATAACTTTTAACTGAAATGGCGACCTACCCAGGTAGGTATTTTAAGCCAAGTATGAATGAGGAATGAATGTAGGACGATTGTGGCGCGATCTTGTAGTCTTGTTACTGACTAAGGCTGACATGTTCCTTAGACAGGGCTGTTAATTAATAGCCCAACAGCCGATGGCATCTAATGGACCTACAGTTTAACGTGGAATCCGAACCACGACCTCTGAATTACGAATTGGTCTAATTATGAGGATATTCTTTGTGGATTAACGTAGTATTCAATAGTGCGGACGTTAATCCACACAAGAGAACACTACACCCACCGACCATCTCTCACAATTATCCACAATTCGTGACCTCCAAGTAGCTGGATTACAGGACGTCAAACACCGTTAATAGAAGGGCAAATAAATAACGTTCGGAAAGTAGGAAAATTTCTTCGTTTCTAGTTTTTTATTCACTGGTCAAGCCATTGTATTTTCATGATGTAACTGAGTGTGATGTTTATATTCCTTAATATTTTAGGATATTCTTTGAAATAATTTAAAGGAACATTTAAACAATACAAATACAATGGAGATTTAAAAACAAGAAGCATATCAATCTATTTTCATACAAAATTATTCGTTTCTCCTAATCGTGTGCCAGCCAAAAGCTAATGGATATATGTCATTGCTAAAACAAATTGCTCGTAAAATCTATCATTGAAGATCAAAATGATACCTGTTAGTTTCAACTATTACTGTATTCCAAAAATATTGTTGATTAAACATCTTGTTATGTTATTTGTAAAGCTCACAGAAAATAGTCTATTCTTTAAAGGCTTCTCACTTAAATTAAAGTCTTAAATTAAATTAAATAATTAAACGGGTAATCAACTCTTGGGGTTTTGTACCCCAAAAGTTGGTATTTTGCGTTTTTCCCATGTTATTTTCACAAATTTCAAATTTTATCTTTCACCATTAGAATCAGCTTAAAAAACTACACAATTTACTTCCTTAAAGTTTTTTTCTATCTCCAACGGTTACCGAGATATTATAAAATCTAAACACAGTACGTTGTGTTTTGGGGCTCCAATGTTAATCTTATGAAGGATAAGGAAATATTAATATTCCCCATATCAATCAATATTTTTGGATAAAACTTGATATTTAGCTTCATGTGGTTGAGATCTATCTATCAATTTATGCTTAAAAATCATAGTTTATGTGTTTATCATGGCAGCAACCCTGCATACTCTTTTCCCATATTAATCATACAGGGAATAGGCAAACTCCTTTATTTATGGACAGATGTTGATGGAATTTGGTATAAATGTTAAGATAAAAATTATTTATGGTAGAAATGACTACTTTCAGTGTTCCTCACAGTAGCTAACCTACACACTCTTTCCCATGTTAATCTTATGGAAAATAGGCAAATAATCCCCATGTTTATGGACAGATTTTTATAAAACTTTTCATATATTATCATTATATTATTGATTTGGAAATTCGCTCAGTACGCAGGTCTGCTGCAACGGGGGTATTATTTCTATAATTAATTTTAGTTTTTCAAACATTTGTAACTTATTGACATTTTATGATTTTCTTTGTGTGTTTATTATTTCAAAAGTCACTAGCTCTGTAGATGTAACAACAAATTATATTTACTTAAAATGTATAATTCATAACAACTAGCGTTTTTTTTAATCCATAAAAACCACCTTTTCAAAATGTTTTCGTTCTGATCAAGACCCGTCGATTTTTTTCTCTTCTTATTTTAAAAATTGGGTTGACTCTAAAATTGTAAACCAGATACATTAAGGCATGGGATGCGTATAATCATTACCGGTACCGGAAATATCAAGGAGTCCCACGAGTGATAAGTAGAACTAATCATCATTTGTCTAATGTATTTTAAATATTAGCTATTATAATTGAGTGATAAATTATGTCATAACGATAAGGAAGAAATAATTACTGGAACTACTACTGCACTAGCCTCTCTGAGAACTTTAAGCCTAAAATTATGTTAGCATTCATATTGTACAAGCTCTTTTAATGAACTCCAAGTTCTTTTTAGCCGATTCCCACCCAAAATATAAACTACAGATTCTAAGCTCAATCTGTTTATAACAGTGTAATTTGAAGATGTTATGCCACTTAACATTAAATGTGAACCGTGACAAGCGAGGCAAGTCTCGCAACAGGCTCCTGGGCCCACTGAGCCTCGCCGGCAACACGACATTATAAAGTCATTTGGCTGATTTCACTTCACAAAACGTAACCCACGTACTTTACTGTAATCAGTAATCACCACACTGATAAGTTTAATAATACACAAATCTCAACATGTTAGGATAATTTATGAATGAGAAAATACATTTGTATATTTTACAACAACGCCATGACTTAGTGAAAATATATCAAAAATGAACCATGTACAAAACAAATTAAATAAAAATAATTTTAGTAAAATATAACAATTTTGCTGTGTTAATTCAACTCAGTTATCAATAAATTACTTGATAATCATTACACGAGTATATACTCGTACTATATACAATAATCAGTTGATGTTTAATCTGGCGGGTTTAATTTATTCATATATTTCGACACAAGCTTCTAAAAACAATCCTTCAATCGAGAAAGATTCCAATTATTCAATCTATAATATTATAAAGAAGAGGTGGTTTCTGTATGTTTGTGGGTTTGTGGGTTTGTGTGTTTGTGGGTTTGTTGTGGCAAGTGAACGCAAAAAATACTGAACCAAACAGAAAAAGAAATAAAGTTAATTTTTACACATAAACTGCTGGATCGAAATTAGTGAATTATTAATTCGAAATAGTGGAATGGTAGATTTTTAATTTTCTCCCGATGCCTGCCTCTATTGCGTTAATGCTTATCTTCTCCCAATATTTGACATATGTTACTTTGTCATGTTTAGATATATACTTAGACACGTGTTTTGTCATTTTGTAAACAATAAAGAATTAATTATCAATAACTTAAATGTATCTGTAGAGCCTACACCTCTCAGCCTTTTTTACCCGTGCGAAGAACGGGTACTTTGGCTAGTTAATAATAAATGGCCTTGAGAAATGGTAAAATTTAAAACAATCCAATTGAAGTGTGTCCGTAAACATGAAGTCGGTCACTGATCTTGGAACATGTATGTAATTGTTACATACATATTGTGTACATATACAAGTATCTTTAACCTTTACTTTTAAGAATTCATGTTTCTTTTTAGGGAAGAAGCTATTATCGTAGGTCTCATGGCAAGACTCAAATCTGGGAGCATGTTATTTTTTGTTTTGATGAGCCCAGAGGCCAAAAGCTAGTCGTTTTATATATATATATATATATATATATATATATATATATATATCTGTGTGTGTGTGTGTGTCTGTGAACACGATAACTCTCTTAAAATTGGTCCGATCGAGACCAAATTTGGTAGAGATTTGGTTATATTTACTCGGACGACCTCGTAATCCAAACATATCGGTCATTCGGAACGGGTAGTTTGGGTGGGAGTTTGTACTAAAAAATTGGGGTTTTTGCATTTTTCATATGTAATTAAAAACATTTTTAAATCTCATCTTTTAACATAGGAATCAGCCTAAAAACTAAATAATTTAGTTCCTTAAAGTTTTCCTCTAAGTCCAACGGTTACTGGATATTATAAAATCTAAACACAGTACGTTGTATTTTGGGGTTCCAATGATAATCTTCTAGAGGATAAAGAAAAATATACATTTCACTTATCAATCAATATTTTTGGATTGCACTTGGTATTTACCTTCATGTTGTTAAGATATATCCATTTATGTTTAAAAGTCATAGTTTATGCGTTTATCATAGCAGCTAACCTGAATACTCTTTTCCCATGTTAATCATATAGAGAATAGGCACTCCTTTAGTTATGGACAAATGTTTATGAATTTTTGTATAAATAGTCAAAATAAAAATTGTTTATTCTATAAATGCGTACTTTCAATGTTCCTCACAGTAGCAAACCTGCATACTCTTTCCCATGTTAATTTTATGGAAAATAGGCAAATAATTTTCATATTTATCGACAGATATTGATATAACTTGTCATGTATTATTATTATATTATTGACGTGGGCATTTCCTGATATGTGAGTGTGAGGTTAGTGAGTGTTTTTCCTTACTTGGTTATTGGTGACCTACATCAACCTTAAAACCTTACAAGGTGGCGATCAACAGCTGAGGTTGTAGCTAAATATACAAGAGTATTATACAATTGCAAAATTAAAGCTACAGTTGCTAAAGCTTTTCTATATTCATGAAAACATACCTGCCACAAAATTGTACCAAAGATTTTCATACTCAGCTTCTACCCAGGTATCGTATTTCCAAGAAGAAGATTTTTATAATATAAAAAGATTAGTCGAGAAAAATAATGAGTTAAATAGAAATAGATGTAAATGGGCAGCGTGAATATGTAGGTCAGGTGCGTCTCTCATGATTATTCACCTCAAGTGTTACAGGTTCAATGTTACTTTCACTTGTTAAGATACCGCTCGGTGTCGGAGAAACCAGAATGTCTCATTCTAAACCGATTAAACAGTCCTGAGTTGCATCACTAGGCCTACTAGGGCCTGCAGCCCGCGCGAGTGTTATTCCAAAGTCAAACTTTCACATCGCTGGATTTTCTCTGTTTAACTGATGTGAGGGAACTGATGAGGAATAGTTCAAATATGGTGGTCTTAATGTTAAACCTATGCAATAAAGAAACCCCACATGGCCCACATAGTAAAATAACCTTAAAAAGGGATTTTTGACATGGATATGTTTTAGCTCTGGGGGGAGATGTTGGCAGTGACGTCATTTGTTTTGTGACGTTATATGGTTATAAGGACAGTTGTTTAGAAGAACTGAAAACATTCCCTCTAGACATATTCATGATCTAACTAAACTATTTCCCTCAGGGAAGTAAATACAAAAATGTTTCTTGCCTTCATACTTACAACTCTTTTCTCTTAGTAAGACATTAAAGGAGTATTCGTCCTAATAAACAATGATTATAGTTAGTTTATATTATTAAGTGCCCGCAACATTTAACAGCCTTCAATAATTGTCTATTATGTTTAACGGACACGCGTGATCGAGGGAGGTATTCGATCAAACACAAATTATTGCATCAAGTGAGATTAATTGATTAATTTATCAATTATGCTCTGTTTTTTTTAAACCGATTAAAACAATCTCTTTGGTATCAAATGAGATTATCCACACGCATTCTAGAAGCGTCGCATTTGTGTCAAATTAAAAGCCAGTCAACCTAACAACAATAAGTTAAACGCTATAGCCAAGGTGTCGCCCTTTGGTGATTGACATGACATCTCTGTCAACATCATGTTTCAAAACAACGCGGCTTAAAATAGCTTAACCATATCCACGCGTACAGCTGGCTCGCAGCAGAAACTGCAACTCCGACTGTAGAGTTCCGCGAACAGCTGATGACCCTTGAACCGCTGACGCGCCTGTAACAGCTGAGGTGGGGAGCAAGATGGAGCTAAAGGAAGCACCAGGTTGTTTAATTTAATACGATGGTCCACCCCGCCATAATCCGCTACGGCGATACGTTGTTAAAATCAAGAATTTTATAATGTTTCTTTTCTATAACATCAGAATATATGGTACCAACAAGAGTAAAACTTTCTATATGTCCCCTTTACTCTTTACCATTTCATTGCGCACAACATTTGGAAAATTTTTGAACCCTTCATACTTAGTGACCAAACTTAATACGGAAAGGTTTAGACCTTGACAAGATAAACAACTATTCTTCTACTTATCTTGTCTTTGGCTTGGACTACAATAGGTCCCCTCTTTAACCCGAATGAGACAGACTTTCCTTTCCTGTGTCTACTACTCCGTCCCCTTCATTCCGTTGTGCTGTCTGATTATAGATTATAGGCTCTATATGAACACATCCCGACATAGAATGATGCAGTAGCAGTTTCACACAAATGTTTGACATTTAATTAATTTAATTTAGCTCTCAGCTTTTAAACTTACATACGCCTTCCTTTCTTTTATATTTATGTTTATTGTGTAAACTAAACTGACGGAAATGTATATTTTTGTATTTGTATACAACCACGATTAGAGATTGCATGTAAGCGATTCAATAATATCCAGTCACATCGATTAGTCAATTTATGGTCAAGATGAAATTTATAAAGCATACGGTTTAATTCAAACAAAATAAATTTAAATCAATTTTATGAAAATCACCATATTATTGAATATTAAAAACTCTCAAATGATAATGTTTCTTTATTACAAAATTTTTTATAGAAGTTATTAGTTTTCCAGCGATTACAGTTCTACGCCATGCAGTTTCAACCTTGTAAGGCTCACTAGCTTGCTTATTCTGTCCATTTAATCTCTGCATGCTGCTGTTTGGTGTACTCAATCCCTACGCTCGTTTGCCTTGCCAAGTGACAGTTCCATCTCAAATATTGATTTCACAGGTTTCACCTCGCTGTTGCCAGGTGCAGGAAGACGCATCAGCCTTGGGAAAGCAGTTTGCATTGTGAGCTGCCAATCTGTGGGTAGAAGAAAACCGCAGTACGGCAGGAACTAGCGAACGCACGCACTCACGCACTCACGCGCTCCGGCTACACGGTCGCCCACCGCAAGGTGACCCTTCCAGTCGTTGCAACTAACTGAAAGCTGCATCAAATAATTATCAGCGTTTTAAAAACCACCGCAGTATTTTTTGTGTTAGTTAAACAGTATTAATACTGTTTATCAATCAACATGTATTAATGAATGTTTGGCCCCTAGAGTTCTAAAGCATGTGTGTATATATTCAAAAATAATAATCTGTCGATTGTCTGGAGATCACAATGTTGTACCAATTTTACAATTCACCTAACATTCTAGAACTGTTTTAATTGGAGTTAAGAACCTAAAACCAGCAATAAACCTAAAACCTGAAATAATATGAAAAAAACTATTCCAGCCCAGTAATGGAAATGTTTCATAAATCAGGATTATCTGTTTAATTTACATTAAAATAATACCTAAACAACCATGATACTAACCAAACTCAATCCCAAACCTTACAAACCCATCTTTATAAATGTGTAAATAAGTAATACTAATACATGCAACTATGAGTTGTGGTTACAAACCAAATCGTATCCAGACGACATTCGACATTACAAACACTTTCGACCACTGTATCGCCAAATGCAACGACACCGTGAAGGTCTACGATAAGCGATGGACGTACCGTGATTTCACAGACGATATTTATCCGCTCCACACGGTGACACTGGGACATGGTGACGTCTTGCATGCGCCATGAACACACGTCAACACACCGGCGCGGCGCGTCGTTATCAGTGCAGGTTATCACTTGACACGCGTGGCCTTCGATACATCGCCGAGGAAAAGGCAATACACCAATTAGAACTAATACAGACTGATAGGTTTATTGTGGCATTTCTACAACACTAAGCACACTGATAAAAGACATGGAAATGCGTGGAGTGAAATTTAGTATATAAAATGCTAATTTAAACTCGACCACAGAAAGTTAGATAAAAATGTTACGATATAAGTTAACATAGGTTACAGTTTAGTACAGGCCTATTGAAATAAAAAAATAATCGGCTAATATTATTTTCATTAGGTTAAAATATAACGTTTTAATGGTTTTAAACCTGATGATGGCGTAAAACATGATCATTTAAATTTAAAATGGTTAATAACAAATCTATGAGATGAAATGATTTGAATTGTATTTCATACCATTATTACCATGTAATGTACTAGAACTAGGTTATGTTTCAATTTTATATATAATAAAAAGGAAGTTTATATGCTATTGTTAACTGCTGTTTCTAACAAAAATATGTAATCAATTGTTCAAGAAATAAAAATTGTAATCCTGGGTTTGATTTTGAATCGTAACATGTCGTAAGTATAAATTTATTGTATACATACATTGATGCACTACTGTCTGGTAGTTTGGCAAATGCGTTTACCTGGAAGAAAAAAACACAAGTTATACATTATCATACAGTCAACACGTGAATGTACAAATGTTTGATGATTTTTTTTCTGAATGAAATACCGATGCCGATGAGGAAATACGAGTAGTTAGTGTAGTTTGTTGACGAGGCGGAGTTCCTACAATGCATCGTGTAAAATCTAAAACTATTGTTTATTTTCCTTGTCGAGAGCAAATCAATCCTCAGAAACTAAACGAAAAATTTAATTGTTCATCAGATTAAATG
The DNA here is from genome assembly GCA_023375725.1 of Nephotettix cincticeps. NCBI lineage: Eukaryota > Metazoa > Arthropoda > Insecta > Hemiptera > Cicadellidae > Nephotettix > Nephotettix cincticeps. The sequence goes on from CM041791.1 coordinate 102,435,207, forward strand.
ATGTAGTAAAACTAAAAAATACGACCAACCAAAATTAGGATGAAATAAAGTACAACTTAAAAGTAATACTGTAAATTGTTAATTCAAAATAAGGGTTCAATTGATCACAGAAAGATTCAAAAGTGTATTTTTAACATTTCCATTATTCTTATAGTCCATCACCTCCAAGAAGCAAGATCCAAACTGCACACTATTATAAGTGAAATACTCCTGGATGTCACACCCTATAGAACAGCTGGAATAGCGAGAGTTAAATTTAATAGGACGTTAACAGGGACCAATGTGGCATTACAAATCAGGGGCACGTGTCTTGATATAGACACTGAACAGCTGTTCTCTAGCTCACCGTTCGTCAGCTGTTTGTTGCGTCTTGTCGGCTCCACCGATTGAGTATGATGTTTTATAGTATAGTATTCGGAAACAACGTGTTTTCTAAATTAGTAGTATATACTTGCTTCATTTTACATTCCAAACTATTGAACCTTTTACTAAAAAGGCCTTTTGGTTCCTGGCAAAAGATGAATAAAATAATTACAGACTTTTGAGTTACAGTTTTGCTTCATTAAGATAAAAAATAGGACGGAATTCAAAGATAATTCTTATATTGTATTATTTTACTAGAAAGTACGGAGCAGTATTCTAGCAGAAACATTTGACATAAAAGAACACGGTTCACTAGGTGGGGTCAAATGTTAACATTTATATTTATGTACGTTCATAAAATAGATTCCTCCTCGGACAATTTGTACTTTCTACGTTGAACTGGCATGAAACCTTGTAGGGTAAAGCGAGTCTCGGATACAATATAGCATACGAAAGGTCGTATTCCCTTTGTTAATTTATGAGCTGCCAGTCGTACTCCACGGAAGGTTGTAACCGTGGCGAGTATGCCTACCGGTAGGGCCTGATTGCCGTTATCGTTCTGCTCAATATTGTTGTCGAATATAACCACTGCAACTATGATGGTAACAAATATTTAAAATCAATATTGGACTATCTCACAGTGTATCAAAAGGAAAATTCAGGAAGATTAAGTAAATAAAGTCGCTTTCAACCAAAATGGTGCAGTTTTCGTATATCATGAACAATTAAGATACTGCATTCACTGAGTTCGATCGAAACTGAAGCTTTAAATAAACTTACTCTACACAACCACACTTCTAACTACATTGGGGCCAAAGAATAAAAGTTTAATTTATTTTTGATCAGTACCCTGTACCGTCATCTTGGCCACCGCCCCCGCCCTGCGTGCACGCGTGTCACCCTGTACCGTCGTCTTGGCAACCGCCTCCGCCCTGTGTGCACGCGAGTCACCCTGTACCGTCGTCTTGGCAACCGCCTCCGCCCTGTGTGCACGCGAGTCACCCTGTACCGTCGTCTAGTTAACCGCCTCCGCCCTGTGTGAATGCGTGTCACCCTGTACTGTCATCTTGGCCACCGCCTCCGCCCTGCGTGCACGCGTGTCACCCTGTACCGTCGTCTTGGCAACCGCCTCCGCCCTGTGTGAACGCGTGTCACCCTGTACTGTCATCTTGGCCACCGCCTCCGCCCTGCGTGCACGCGTGTCACCCTGTACCGTCGTCTTGGCAACCGCCTCCGCCCTGTGTGAACGCGTGTCACCCTGTACTGTCATCTTGGCCACCGCCTCCGCCCTGCGTGCACGCGGGTCACCCTGTACCGTCGTCTTGGCAAACCGCCTCCGCCCTGCGTGCACGCGTATCACCCTGTACCGTCGTCTTGGCCACCGTTTCCACCTGTGTGCACGCGGGTCACCCTGTACCGTCGTCTTGGCCACCGCCTCCGCCCTGCGTGCACGCGTGTCACCCTGTACCGTCGTCTTGGCAACCGCCTCCGCCCTGCGTGCACGCGTGTCACCCTGTACCGTCGTCTTGGCAACCGCCTCCGCCCTGTGTGAACGCGTGTCACCCTGTACTGTCATCTTGGCCACCGCCTCCGCCCTGCGTGCACGCGTGTCACCCTGTACCGTCGTCTTGGCAACCGCCTCCGCCCTGCGTGCACGCGTGTCACCCTGTACCGTCGTCTTGGCAACCGCCTCCGCCCTGTGTGCACGCGTGTCACCCTGTACCGTCGTCTTGGCAACCGCCTCCGCCCTGTGTGATCGCGTGTCACCCTGTACTGTCATCTTGGCCACCGCCTCCGCCCTGCGTGCACGCGTGTCACCCTGTACCGTCGTCTTGGCCACCGCCTCCGCCCTGTGTGCACGCGTGTCACCCTGTACCGTCGTCTTGGCCACCGCCTCCGCCCTGCGTGTCACCCTGTACCGTCGTCCTGGTCAACGCCTCCGCTTATAGTTTAATCTTAGGAAATCTTTATTCTTGTTTTCATCATTCTAGTGCGTGTAAGCTAGATAGAAATCTGAGTTGTTTTACGACTCATTGATTATGTGAAGTTGGTGATTTGCAATATACGGTATTTGATGGAGGCTATAAAATGCTACTCAAGCTGGTATGTTTTTATATAACAAATTTCTGTTTTGCCTAAAAGTTAAAATAATTAACCACTCTTTATAAATTTCAATAGAATATTCGTCATATTTTAACAGTCGTATTTTAATACTAACCATAACGTACTACATGTACTGTAACACACCAGCATGAGTAACATGTTCTAACACTTATCAAATCCTGTTGACTGTGTCTTGCTAATCACGTCCTAATATTGTCTCCTAAAACAGGATTCATACAAAATCTCATTTTACACTAGAGCGGCTAATTGCCGATAGTCATCCACCTTCTTAGAATTTGACTTAACATAATCCTGGACAGACAGACCGGAGACTTTTTTAACACGCCGCGGGATGTTTAAGACTATCACTGTAGTTTTAACGTTTGTCTGACAATGTAAATGGTCGTAACAAGACGACGGTCTGGTGTTGAGTTACAATGTACCATCTGAAGATACAATGATAAATTATCGAGTTTTCCAGCTAGATAATGGTCCGGTTTCAAGTTATCTAGCAGGGACAAAGTCTACTGCCAAGCTATCGGCAGAGTGAATGATTCAATGTCGAGTTATCTCTTGTGTGAACGATCCACTGTCGAGTTAATCTAATCCATGTCGAGTTATGTAGCGATTGGATTATCCAATGTTAAGTTATCTTGCCAATGAATTATCCAATGGCGAGTTATTTAGCGAGTCCAGTGTCGAGTTATCCAGCGATTGAAATATCCAGTGTCGAATTATCTAGCGACTGAATTATCCAAAGTATTTAGCGGATTAATAATCCAGTGTTGAGTTATTTAGCGAGTTAATAACCCAACGTTGAGTTATTTAGTCAACGAACGATCCAGTGGTGTCAGGTTTTGCATCAGCTTACGGGGGCTTGAGTAACACCAGTATACTTGAAACAACATTCGCCTGGCGGACCAGATCTGAAGTGGTATTATTAGAAGAGGCATGTAGCACACTGCAGCACTACAGCTGGTGGTGCTGCTGGCTAGCGCGGCGGGCGACGCACCATCAATGTAGGCCTACATAGGCCCACTGGAACGTCTGCAACGGACAACGACTACGTGTATTAAAGACATATATTAGTAAAAATCATTTACCATCTTTCATCAAACTAGGTATTTGTAAACTATTTATATAAGAATTTCACACTTCTTTAATTCACAAGTTTATATTTCCAACGTCAATAACAATATAATATCTATTCTATTCATATGACGTTTAACATTAATTTATGTATCAAAGGAAGATTAGGAATGTTCTACTAAATTGATTGCCACCAGACTTATTTTAATAGAAGACGAAGATTCATTTTGCGTTTCGATTAAATCATAAGAACATTAAGGAGGGTAAGTAACACAATTTACCTACAAGAAATACGATGCCTATACTGAATTGAAATAGTGGGCGGTTTCAGATGCTCACGACAAATAAATGTTAGCTTAACAATTAACGCAATTTAACTTTCGATTAACTATTCTAGTATAAGATTTTGATATTACCGTGTTGCTCTTCAAAGTCAAAAACAACAATATTTTTTCAAAACCTTCGAGAAATTTAGATTTTTGTGGTTATTTTACTTTTTTGCTCGATTTTCATTATACTCTCAGCTCTGATTTTAAGTACGCAATTTCTCGTAGGTAATTTACTACTGATAATCCTGTCATTGTAAATAGTGGACAGGATCCTGGTATCTTGGTATCCAGATATCCTGTCACGTGATATTTTAATTTGTAGGTCAGTTGATTCCCTTCTTTAAACTTATGGCTAAAAGTAATTTTAAAGGTCACCATTTTTCAACGATAAATAGCCATTTTTCCGGAAGATGAGATACCCATTTGCATTGTAAACAATTATAACAATGAGGCAAAATCATACATAACAAAAACCATTTGTGTCAGCAAATAATGACACAATCTCGATAGCGTTTTATCGAGCGCAGCATGTGTTGCAGATTAGCTGAAATATTGTACTCGCATACATGACTCACAATCAGTGCAATCTCAGTTAGCTACAGCTACAGCTACAGTGATGTGTGAAGTGGTGAACGCAGTCTGAGTCATTGCCTGAAATACCCGCTAGTAGCGCTTCAGTAGCCGTCTCTCGCCTTCGCCAAATGTTCACTGTTTACGTATCACATATCTGTTTACAACATCTTTAACCTACCAATGGATCCCTAGGGTTCAGTTTATTGATTCACGTTGATTCAAGTTCGGGTGTTCATAGTACCACAGTACAGTAATATGAGTTATAGGGGAAATGTCCAAATAAGAAGGAAACCGTTGAATACTCAATGATAACATAGTCTACTAAATTTCTTGAACTGAAAAATATTCCTTGTAACATAGCCAAGACACACAATGTACTACTATACATTGACACTACTATACAATGATACTTGTGTATCATTAGATCCACCGCAAAAGCGTGTATTAGAAACAAGAAGCCAAACTTCAAGCTTCAAAGTGTAAAGGTACAAATCCTTCAGATCTAGCACCACGACATTAATTAGCACAATGAGATAAAATATAAAATAAAACCAGGTGATCTTATACCTTGAGCCCATGAAACACTCCACATATATAATATCTCTGCAATACAACAGGATTAATACGTAATTTGCTAGTAGTGAGGGCGCCTCTATTACAGCCCACCGCTCAGCCGTACGTGACATTAAAATGTTTTTGTGTTCCCAACTTCTCGCAGATCTCCATAACTGGAATGCGGCTCGAGTGCGGATTCACTCCATCAAGATCTTGCGTGGAACATTCTCCAGTATACACTTCCTTCACGGGAGAATCTCGTATTATTAGCGAATTCCTTATGGAAAAGGGCTATTCTCATCACCCGCATGGTGACAGTCCTCTCCCCCTGAACACGTTTTGGGGGGGGGTAATTCAAAATTATAAATATAAGTGTGTGTGTGTGTGTTTGTGTGTCACCACGATGCCAGCCGCGATCGTTGTCTGATTATATTATAAAATTTGGTGAAGTTGTCCCTTTCTGTAATATCTTGGATAAATTCGTTGGGCAACACGATCGGACTAGATTAACTATACTTTTGGGGAGGGGGTTTGTACCCCAAAATGGGGGTTTTACTTTTATTATGTATGTATTATGTGTTTTTAAATATGTAGCGCAATGCCAACAATATAGTACACAGTGTATCGTAACGTTATAGAAGGCTTTTTATTTAAAATTAAGTTATTATTAATGTTGTAAAATTTAATTTAATATCCTTTTAAATTACAAACACATAGGTATTTTTGAAATTTAAATTAAATGTTTATTAAAACTTAAATATTAAAATTAAATTAGTTAAAACATAAAACCTTTTCACTGATACAAAAATCAGCTATCAAAGGCAGGGATTTGACTTCAAAACTTGTTGACGTGAGCAACTTTATGACACAACAAATTCAAATGAACCGGTAATTGGTTCTCTTATTGAGAACTTGTGAACTCTTATTTTCAAATTGAGGCTTCATGATTCAAGGGTATGAAACTTGTGTTAGCCCTGGTGAATTAACTTGTTTATGTATTACGTCATACTAAATCCTAACTATGCTAATATGCTCTTAGTATGTTACTTCAATACATAATAATTTTTTTGACCACGGCAATTTTGGACCGTGTGAAATTTAAAGTAACCTACCGAAAGAATTATCTTTCTTCGCTTATGAAAGTACAAAGTTTATTTTAATATTTTAATCATTAATTACCTTCTAAACTTACACCACTGTGATTTGAAAAAGTTATGTAAAGACACAACTGAAGGTCACTCTTCTACTAGTTTACCAGCTACATTGTATTATTGGTAATCAATTCAGCCACTACACAACCACAATGATGGACCAACCGGTCCCAATACCATGAGATGACCTTGTACCATTGATAGGAGGCCTCGACGGCACCTCGCCCTTGGCTTGGTCAGGAGTCAGCATGGTCCTAGGTCCAAGAGCTCCGGAGTTAACAATCAGTTTTTGTAAATATTTTTCATAAACTACAGGGCTATTCAAAAAGATTGGTGCAAAAGTAAGACTGATTCATTTGCAAACTTTGAATTAGAAAACTATGAAACAGAATAAAATTGTTTCTTATATTACCAATTTTTGACTACATTAAAATACATATTTGTTTATATTACAAATTGCTCAATGCCATCTGCATTAGAAGCTGTGCAAATATCCAGACAAAATTCTATCTGAGCCCAGACGTTCTGTAGCATTTCCAGAGCTATTGACTGCAAGGCTACTGTCATTCGATGTCTTACTTCTAGTAGGGTTTGGGACATAGCAGGTAGTACATTTGTCTTTGATAAGCTCTATACTAAAGGTACTAAAGTTCCGCTGAACACTAAAAATAGCATTAGTACGAGCAAACTCTAGGACACAAAATGTTTTTCTTGTTTTGTAGTAGCTTGTTTTGTTGACAGGTTCCATGGCACTCAACCAAACAACTGAAAAAACCCCAACCTTGTCAAAACAAACTTATAAACATAAGTCCTTTCCATTGTCGTAACAATCAGCTATTTGAAATCACGGAATTAGACGTACCGACCGTTTAGTTTTGAACCATTCTTTCTGAATAACCAGTTCTGTAGTTCTGAGTCGGTTCACCCATATCTTTGCTCGATACGTTCCATATGTAGTCTATGAAGGCGGGAAAAAGACAGGTAAAAAGAAATTGCTACTCTTTAAAAAACATAGCTTTTACTTAGCCCTGAAGTCTGAAAATGAATAAAGAATTTTCAATTCGTAAGTAAAAACCAAACTGAAACAAACCAATACAAATAGATAAGCCTGAAATGCATTTTCAGCAAAATTAATATTAATTTACCACCGTCGACGTTAATGCATTGCTATCTCCCATATGTATCGACAAAGAAAGTGAAAGTAGTAATTCAATCCAAGTGTCCTTTAAGGAAATGCGCTCCACAGTCGAATGGATTCTGTTACGAGTAATTCTGTGAGCCGGTTCCTAAACAATGGTGTTGGAAGGATTAGTGAGCACACACTGCCGTGTACGTGTACGGGGTGTCCGAGAGTGAGGCAACATTGCAATGTCTAAAGTGAGCACACACTGCCGTGTACGTGTACGGGGTGTCCGAGAGTGAGGCAACATTGCAATGTCTAAAGTGAGCACACACTGCCGTGTACGTGTACGGGGTGTCCGAGAGTGAGGCAACATTGCAATGTCTAAAGTGAGCACACACTGCCGTGTACGTGTACGGGGTGTCCGAGAGTGAGGCAACATTGCAATGTCTACAGTGAGCACACACTGCCGTGTACGTGTACGGGGTGTCCGAGAGTGAGGCAACATTGCAATGTCTACAGTGAGCACACACTGCCGTGTACGTGTACGGGGTGTCCGAGAGTGAGGCAACATTGCAATGTCTAAAGTGAGCACACACTGCCGTGTACGTGTACGGGGTGTCCGAGAGTGAGGCAACATTGCAATGTCTACAGTGAGCACACACTGCCGTGTACGTGTACGGGGTGTCCGAGAGTGAGGCAACATTGCAATGTCTACAGTGAGCACACATGCCGTGTACGTGTACGGGGTGTCCGAGAGAGTGAGGCAACATTGCAATGTCTACAGTGAGCACACACTGCCGTGTACGTGTACGGGGTGTCCGAGAGTGAGGCAACATTGCAATGTCTACAGTGAGCACACACTGCCGTGTACGTGTACGGGGTGTCCGAGAGTGAGGCAACATTGCAATGTCTACAGTGAGCACACACTGCCGTGTACGTGTACGGGGTGTCCGAGAGTGAGGCAACATTGCAATGTCTAAAGTGAGCACACACTGCCGTGTACGTGTACGGGGTGTCCGAGAGTGAGGCAACATTGCAATGTCTACAGTGAGCACACACTGCCGTGTACGTGTACGGGGTGTCCGAGAGTGAGGCAACATTGCAATGTCTACAGTGAGCACACACTGCCGTGTACGTGTACGGGGTGTCCGAGAGTGAGGCAACATTGCAATGTCTACAGTGAGCACACACTGCCGTGTACGTGTACGGGGTGTCCGAGAGTGAGGCAACATTGCAATGTCTACAGTGAGCACACACTGCCGTGTACGTGTACGGGGTGTCCGAGAGTGAGGCAACATTGCAATGTCTACAGTGAGCACACACTGCCGTGTACGTGTACGGGGTGTCCGAGAGTGAGGCAACATTGCAATGTCTACAGTGAGCACACACTGCCGTGTACGTGTACGGGGTGTCCGAGAGTGAGGCAACATTGCAATGTCTACAGTGAGCACACACTGCCGTGTACGTGTACGGGGTGTCCGAGAGTGAGGCAACATTGCAATGTCTACAGTGAGCACACACTGCCGTGTACGTGTACGGGGTGTCCGAGAGTGAGGCAACATTGCAATGTCTACAGTGAGCACACACTGCCGTGTACGTGTACGGGGTGTCCGAGAGTGAGGCAACATTGCAATGTCTACAGTGAGCACACACTGCCGTGTACGTGTACGGGGTGTCCGAGAGTGAGGCAACATTGCAATGTCTACAGTGAGCACACACTGCCGTGTACGTGTACGGGGTGTCCGAGAGTGAGGCAACATTGCAATGTCTACAGTGAGCACACACTGCCGTGTACGTGTACGGGGTGTCCGAGAGTGAGGCAACATTTCAATGTCTACAGTGAGCACACACTGCCGTGTACGTGTACGGGGTGTCCGAGAGTGAGGCAACATTGCAATGTCTACAGTGAGCACACACTGCCGTGTACGTGTACGGGGTGTCCGAGAGTGAGGCAACATTGCAATGTCTACAGTGAGCACACACTGCCGTGTACGTGTACGGGGTGTCCGAGAGTGAGGCAACATTGCAATGTCTACAGTGAGCACACACTGCCGTGTACGTGTACGGGGTGTCCGAGAGTGAGGCAACATTGCAATGTCTACAGTGAGCACACACTGCCGTGTACGTGTACGGGGTGCCCGAGAGTGAGGCAACATTGCAATGTCTACAGTGAGCACACACTGCCGTGTACGTGTACGGGGTGTCCGAGAGTGAGGCAACATTTCAATGTCTACAGTGAGCACACACTGCCGTGTACGTGTACGGGGTGTCCGAGAGTGAGGCAACATTTCAATGTCTACAGATTGTCACGCGCAAGGCGGAAAATGACCGTGAAATGAGTGTCAATAAACCAGTCGAGTCAGCTGTCTATTTCAACGTGTTGCAGTGTACGCCATGTTGCTAACATTGAATATGGAAACATTTTTAGCGGCGTAACTAATATTTTTAAATTTGTTATTATGTAAAGATTAAGACACCCACCTACTCCGGTGGGTAATTTTAGACACCAACCGCACAATTATTGTTTATTTTAACGATTTTTATTTTATTTTTTGCTTTGGTATGTACTTGAATGTATAAATGAAGCAATCCTGACATCCTGAACGGGATTCATATGCAACATCCATATACACCAAATAATGCTAAACATTCCATGTAATATAATTTATTTTTTTTAAGTTTGTAACATAAGACGTTTTGAACGTATATCACGGTTGTATTTTTAGTAAAATAATGTGACCAATTTTTATACGAAATAATTTTTGATATACAGTATAACAAAGTGGAAGCTTTTAAATTATAGCTCAGCTTGTATTTCGGTCAGTTATTAGGAACAATGTGGTTGTTAACTGGTGTGCATAATAATATATTTTACAGCCCAAACAATTATTTAGTGTGTAAATATTTACATGAACCTGTGGATTTTCAACCTAAAACACTTTTCGTGAGTCTGTTCACTTTTGTTGTTCCATTTACCTTGGGTCTGTTTAGAGCTATTTTTGAACAGTTTGTTTTCTCAAGACCCGAGGCAGCTCCAACCTCGTCCATGTATTCTAGAGGTAGGCCAGGTCGAAGGGACTGTAAGATTTTCTCAATAGACAAATTAAGAACTGGACATAGTTTATGAAAGTTTACAGTAAAAGTCTGGAATGATTTCTAAAGAATTCAAACATAACTTAAACTTGCCTATTGCGTTTTGTGATTTACCTGACCTTTGTGTAAACTGGCGCCAATCTCACTTAGTTAGCCAAAATCACATTAATCCTACTCTAAAGAAAAAGGTATTCATGGGAAAACATATTTGATGGTTTAGTAACATTTTAGAGGAATGGTATCTAGCTCAGATAGTGGGTGTATGCTGCGGGATTACCGGGGTCCACAGCTACAGGGTGAGTGCTACAGTTGTGGGGGGGGTTGTCTCAAAGAATGCGATAGTTCTTTCCTTTTGGGAGTTGATTTATACTGTTCCAAAAAGCATATTGAATATAGCTATATGATAACAACTCAAATGAAATATTTTTAAAATACCTTTATTGGATAAAAATTCCAAATGTACAAAATATATAGTATTGGTATTGGTAGTTTGGAATTGGTGACAAAGTTATTGGCGCCCTGAACTTAATATTAACCTAAGTAGTGTAATACAGTATGACACGAAAGTATAAACTATCAATCTTTGTGTTTCCTTGAACAAGTATTGACTTTACGCTGAAATAATGTTTTGTTGCAATCAAACAAGATGAAGTAAATTAGTTAATTTTTTATGTTCTTTGGCATTTTCTTTACCAAATTGTGTACATAATTCACACACGCGAATATTTTCGGTTGTTCTCCGAAAAAATACTAAGCATTATTAGTGAATGCCAGGTTTAGTCCGATCATGTATGAAACCAGGCAGATCTGCCCTTCCTAAGTAAGTATAGGGGTGCTGTACCCGAAATAGGGTTTTTACGTAAAACTGATTTTTTAAATTAAATTTGTACGAGAGTCATCTTAATAAAACTATCAATTTAATATTTTGAATTTCCGCTCTCTGTCTATCGGTAAGTGATATATATATATATATATATATATATATATATATATATATATATATATATATCGGTAAGCACAGTGCGTTATTTTCGGAGTCTAGAATCTTAATAATATGGGGGAAAGGTACACATTGACATCTCACTTATTATTTGAAATATTGTAATAAAATTTTATACACAGCTTCAAGTAGTTAAGTGGATAAATAGGCCTACTGAAAAATCAAATTTTTTCTTTGTGGCAGCAAACTCACTAACTCATTCTCCATGTCATCCTTGCGAGGAATAATCAAATTGTCGTCAATTCATTATTATTTGAAATACTGTGATAAAACTTCACTTGAATAAACGGTTATGGTCTACTAATACCTATAAGTTTATATCCAATAATAGTAAGCTTAGTTTCAAATTTTATCCGGGCAGAAACATCACTTAGTCATAAATTACAGAAAAAATTACGACCGTGAAGTAGGCTTAAAAATGTGTTACTTAAATTACTCTTATGGTAAGTATGTTGGCATAGCTTTCTTATTACAGTATTTAAAATATTTTTATATAATTTTGTTTACAGCTTCATCTCGCTAAGTCACAGTTTCAAATTTTGGTCTGACGGATTGCCAATACCCCTTAGCTAAGACATATGCATGTCAAAAATTTGAACTAACTCCAACCATTACTTGAAAATTGCTAATATGGTAAATAAATAAAAATCAGGTGAAAATAACTGTAGTACTTACCATGTACCTCAATTCCGGAGGTAACGCGTTAAATTCCCGAGGCTATCCAAAAATTGCATGGTTTAAGACCATTTCAAATTTTAAGCGTTGCGGCTAAATAATAGTTTTTAAATATAATAAACATATGTACTGTACCGATACATAGCAGGATGGATTGCTCTAAAATGTAGGTGACTCAAGTTAACCGTTGTGTTTTCATTAGTGCGATACTGGGATAGTGTATCATTTCTAGCAGACAGGAAGCCATAACTTCCAGATAGGCCTGAACGCCGTAACATCATATCCAGGTTCCTGGATGCGGCGAGTCACTGTTACGTCACGCATGACTCATCGCTATATATATATATATATATATATGTGTGTGTGTGTGTGTGTGTGTGTGTGTGTGTGTGTGGGTGTGTGTGTTCGACGTAGACCATAAAACGATCGTTAAACTTGGAACGGATCATCACGTATGCGAATTGCTAATCGAATGTAGCGTACAACCTCTCAGAAGGTGGACCGCTGTTAAAATTTTACTGACAGCTTGTCTGAGACGTGAATAATTTTTGCTAAAAAACATTTATAACAATGGGTGGTCACTATCTGTTTTTTTTTTAATTTTAACCTTTAGTTAAGGTGATCAATTTGATTTTAATTTATGAGTAATTCTGGCATTCTACATCGTCCCTACCAATTAAATCTGTTCTTTGATTACAAAACTATATTCTTTGAAACGTGGCAGTGTGTTATACACCCCACCCAAGAAATATTAAACATACCATCATATCATATCATCATATCAATCCTCATTCATACTTGACTTAAAATACCTACATTGTAGTATGGTCGCCATTTCAATGATCTAATCTAAAGCTCAGGTTCTGATTCGACTATGGTGGGTAGTGCCGAGTAATATAGTACCGACTTGACGCTTACAGAGGTGACGATGGGGTTCACCGCAACTGGTTCAAACATATATGCTCATTCGGTGACAACTTTATTTGTTATGTCATGCCAACGGCTTTTTACACGAGACACGAGAGAATACAAAAACTTTTAAGGGAATGTGGTCCAACCCCATCAAATTTTGTGGATATTTAGGGTATCGAACCCGTAATCTCTTCCACTGAAGTTCAAGACGCTAACCATTATGCTTCGAAGATATCTAATGATTGAAAATTGGCTACTTTTCAACTTTTTTGGCTTACTTTTTTGTAGCTAATCTTTAACGCTACTTTTAAAATTCATTATCGTTTAAAATGTAAAACAAAATTATACGTAGACCTGAATATCCGAATGTAAATTATAAATTTCGTGGTTACGTCACCAAATTAGCACTAAAAGTTCGATTGCATTTTAAAAATAAAACTGAATTTTTAAAAATATAATAGAATAATTAGAGGTGATAGTTGGCTTCGATGAGCCTGGAAACATTCAATTAAGATAAAAATCAAAATGAAATCTCTAAACTCTGTTGATATAAATCTCACTAACAGATCTTGCTGGTCCAATCATTGTCCGCAATGAGAGATAGCTTTAACAGGAGCCACTCTGGTTGTTAGCCAATGTCATTCAGCCTGACCTACCACCTACCAGCATTACTTCGATCCATTGAGCGAACCAAGAATTGGCGAGGCGAGGAGTTGGCTACAATGCAGATACGAGAACTGACATCTGACAACTTAAAGTAATACTTTATTGTATTTTGAAATACAATTTATTTCTTGTGAAGATCTTGATTGTGTATCGCGAAATAATTATCTTCAAGCCTTTTCTCCCAAACACTCTTATAGAAGTAGACCACCGCACAAAATATTTACTCTGGTGGGTATTTTAAGTAAAATGTGAGAGAAGGGAGAGTCTAACGAGTGTTATGAATGTTATGAGCTGCAGCTTTGTTACTGATAGAGTTCATCTGATTAATGTGCAAGGATCAATTAGTAAAGGCAACTGGCTCCAGTATCGTAAAATATTTGTTATTTTTGCCAAGGATGATATTTCATCCTTATCCTTTCTATATTAATTTTAAATTATCCTTGAAAGATGTATAGGGAAATGTAGGGGATGGTCAGGGAGCACTGATGCGTCACTGCCACCGCCACCGCCACCGCACCCTGCCTACTCTCTCCGCCGTGGCCTGGACGGCCAAGTGTGGGCGCGGAATGCCGTCCACATTCCTGGGACTTATCTCCTGTGACGTCACCGTCGGACACCCCACTGTCCGGTAGCGGAAGCCATAACACTCGGCGCCGTCCGTCTGCTCCCGACATATTTTTTACATCGGTAAAATATCTCAAAATGAAATTCCTTTGCTGTTATTCCCTTCCGGAGATTTCTAAACTGGCCTCTATTGGTTTAGGATCTGATTACGTTTGTAGGAATAAATGTATCTTCCAAGTGAAAATCAGTCGAGCAGTAGGTAAAATCTGTTCGGCAATAAAACAACCAGCATTTATCAAATAGATTAATTTGCTCTAAAACATGATTCGCTATTTTGTTTTATGCTAGCGCAGTTGCTGGCATTGTATGTTTCCCTATATATGTACATTTTGTTTTATGCTTGCGCAGTTGCTGGCATTGTATATTTCCCTATATATGTACATTTTGTTTTATGCTAGCACAGTTGCTGGCATTGTATATTTCCCTATATATGTACATTTTGTTTTATGCTAGCGCAGTTGCTGGCATTGTATATTTCCCTATATATGTACATTTTGTTTTATGCTAGCGCAGTTGCTGGCATTGTATATTTCCCTATATATGTACATTTTGTTTTATGCTAGCGCAGTTGATGGCATTGTATATTTCCCTATATATGTACATTTTGTTTTATGCTAGCGCAGTTGCTGGCATTGTATATTTCCCTATATATGTACATTTCCCTCCAACGAGTTTTATTTTATACTAGCCAAAGTACCCGTTCTTCGCACGGGCTAAAAAGGCTAAAAGGTGTAGGCTCTACTGATACATTTAAGGTATTGTTAATTAATTCTTCATTGTTTACAAAATGACAAAACAGGAGTGTCTACAACATTTCAAAGTAACATATGTCAAATATTGGGAGAGGATAAGGATTAATGTAATAGAGACAGTCGTCGGAAAAAACTTAAAATCTACCATTCCGGTATTTCAAATAATTCACTAATTTCGATCCAGCAGTTTATCTGAAAAATCAACTTTATTTCTTCTTCTTCCCGAACTGTCAAAATATAGTGCAAACGGATGTTGTCATTAGAAAATGTAAACATTGAAACCTAGGACGGTCACGGCAGCTCTTTCTTCTTCTTCTCCTTCTTCTCGAACTGTCAAATTTTAGTATTCACAGCTGTTGACATTCAAGTAATTTTATGTTTTCATTCTCTAAAAATGTAAACATTGAAACTTAGGACGTTCACAGGGCGTAGCCCGAGAGGGTGTGTTGCATGAGTTTAAGATCTACCTTTGCCTAAAATTTCAAACCGGTCGGTTCAGTATTTTTCGCATTCACTTGCCACAACAAACCCACAAACAAACATACAGACACCACCTCTTCTTTATAATATTATAGATTTATGTAATTAGATTCTAAGTAAATATGTAAAAGAATAAAAGCTTGATTATATGCTTAGTAAATATTAAATATAATACTGCAGAAACATTAAGTTTCATTTTAGTTTTATAAAAGAATCCCTTTTGCACTTTATTCAATTATTTAGCTTATAATAAAATGCATAACAAATTTCGTTCAACGTTTATTTAAAAAAATATTTTTTTCGTATTAAATGTTAGTTATAATTTAATAAAGTTTTAATATGAGGTAAACTGTCAGTTAGGCGGATGGTCAGCGAGTATTAGAAACATATTTTTGACTTGAAAACACGCCAAATGTACTAGTCAAGAATCCCAACAAAAATGGGCCACTGGTGTATTTTCATCTCGGGAATTTACATTTCTATTTCCACACTCAAGATCCAAGATGGTATAGCTTTTATATAGCATTTTTTACTTCAACGCAACTAATCAAACGGTCCAGGCTAGTTTTCCGAATAAGCTGTAACCTTTAAGTTAGTATGATATTAATTTTAAATCAGTAGCCTTCTGTAAATGATAATTAGGGACAGGGAAGCAGCACCCGCGGAGATTCGACATTTATTGGCAGACTCACAGACAGACCAGGCGACCTAGTTCTGGTCTATTATTCATCTTCATCACTAACTCAGAAATATTTAGGTCAATTTGTTTGTTTGCAAATGGCAAGGGTTTTCCATTTCGTACCGATCCAAGCAGAGCAGAATGTCCTGCAATATCGAGCTGAAAGTAACCGATATCGTATTTGGGGAATACTGGATAAGATTATATGTGTAGACGTTTTTTACAAACTATTTTAAGAATAGAGAATTTTTATTGAATTATTAATCTATAATTTAATTTATTATTAATTTTTGAATTAAATTGCAAAAGAGATTACTACCATATTTTTTGCAATAGAGTATTACATAATTTTTTATCAGTTTAGGGCGTTTTAAATCTTCCCATAAGTACTTGCGTTTTTTTAAGAAGTACGAGTACATTGTATCGATTTGAAGATTCACATTTGTAATTTATAGTATTTTTGCTCATATTGATTAAATTCTAAAACTATGTCAAGTAAATTAGATAAAAAAGAAAAATAATACGTTAGTTATGATTTTAAACCCACGGTACATCCATACAGTCCAATACAACATAAACAATTTCAAAAACTCGACCGAATAATTGTTTTAGTTAAAGCAATCTACGTTTATTCAGTGAAATGAAATGTATATAAAGTCGAGGCACGCACAACAAATAAAGAACGTCTATATAACCCGTATATACTATACTGAGTTCTACCACACTGACCAAGTATATATCAACAACCAAGTAGATTGAAAGTTAATCCTCCATTATGAAAAATTATATGTATATATAATAAAATGATAAGCAAGTCTACGTAAAAATAATTAAATGTATTTTTAAATAATTTAAGATTTTTCGTTACCCTCTAAGGGCATTTGCGTTTAAGATAAGTTTAAAGTCATTAAAACATTTTCTCAACCCGAACTTAAAAGTGAAGCGTCAATTTACTTTTTACTTAGAAGATATCAGTTTTTGTAAAAATTGCTTAAACTAATTTATTGGACTTCAGTATCTTCCAGTGATGTCACTAAACGATAAATTAAAAGGATGGTTCAACAAATAATTTCTTAACACCTTAAGATTCCTTATTATGAAAACTTCATCTATCCAGAAGAACCTTGACAAGAAATCCGATAAACCTTAGATAAGATAAAGTTTGTCAGACAAAGCATTCCCGTTAACATGGAACAATAGAACAACGTCACATCCATGCAAATGTGATTAAGCGTCCTTAGAGCGAAGGATGCAGCGATTAGCATATGTCATCATCTGAGACCAATAATGCCAGTTACTGTACTGTACTCATTGAAGGATGCAGCGATTAGCATATGTCATCATCTGAGACCAATAATGCCAGTTACTGTACTGTACTCATTGAAGGATGCAGCGATTAGCATATGTCATCATCTGAGACCAATAATGCCAGTTACTGTACTGTACTCATTGAAGGATGCAGCGATTAGCATATGTCATCATCTGAGACCAATAATGCCAGTTACTGTACTGTACTCATTGAAGGATGCAGCGATTAGCATATGTCATCATCTGAGACCAATAATGCCAGTTACTGTACTGTACTCATTGAAGGATGCAGCGATTAGCATATGTCATCATCTGAGACCAATAATGCCAGTTACTGTACTGTACTCATTGAAGGATGCAGCGATTAGCATATGTCATCATCTGAGACCAATAATGCCAGTTACTGTACTGTACTCATTGAAGGATGCAGCGATTAGCATATGTCATCATCTGAGACCAATAATGCCAGTTACTGTACTGTACTCATTGAAGGATGCAGCGATTAGCATATGTCATCATCTGAGACCAATAATGCCAGTTACTGTACTGTAATCATCGAATGAATCATCAATTATGTTTACGATGCAGTATTCTTCTATCAAACAATAGATCCTTAATTTTACTCAATGAAAGCACGCTCACAAAGGATATTCACTCTGAGCATAGTCTACTAATTGAAAGAAAATTTTATGGCTTAGAAATAAATAATAATACACTAATGTAACCACCCTTGAGGCGTAAGTGCAAACTGTACTCGTATGGCTTGCCGAATAAGATTACATAAACAGTGCAAAGAATCGATGACGCCCTTAGTAAATACATTGACAAACCGCATTCCTTACACGTGAAAATAAACAACAGTATGAATTGTTTGTAAAAGTGAATAATAAATACAATTGAGTTTATGTATTTGCTACATCTTTAAAAAACGAATCGTAGCATAGTGTATGCAATTATTCTCAATAGTTTGATTTTCAAGTACAGGAGTTCAGTTATCGACATCATGTTGGGTATAGTTTTCTCATTATTTGTCGATACAGGTGCAGTATTTGTACTTATAGCTGAATATCAGTAACAATGGGTCAGTAACGAATACAAAATGGTTGTATTTACTTCCCTGTGGGAAATAGGTTAGTTCATGGACATGTCTTAATGGAATGTTTTCAGTTCCTCTAAACAGCTGTTCTTATAGCTATAACACGACACTTCCGTTACAAATGTTGGTCTGACGGATTGCCAATCCCCCATAGATAAGACATGGTTAATAATACATTTTTCCTTTGTCACAAATAAATAGCAGCAGGATAATTAGTCAGTACTGTACCATCAATCTTTTGGCTATCTAGTTGAACTGTCTTCTCTCACATTGGACTCTTGATCTTTTCAAAGAAACTTCTTTTAAAAGTCCTATTTGTTTGTAGAATGACACCTCTAAATCTTGTAGAATTTACTTATACCTCGTTCTAAATGGCCCAGTAGCTAAACGAAAGACGTTATAGAACAAACAGGTATTGTTTCTTTAGACAAAGGAAGAGTTGGAAAGTGAATTAGAAGAGAGAGATTTGTCACAGGGCCATGGCTGGAGGATCGGGTTGTGTCAAGCTAGACGAAGCATGAACTGTCCGCTTTATAACACTACCAACCTCAGCTATTTACCTTGCTATAGACGTTTCTTCGACTTGTCGTGTACATGGCAATGTTGAGTTCAGACTTAGTAGAGACGCTATACTTGGTTATTGGTCATCGGGTAAAATAATACTTATATCAACAAAATATTAGACCTAATTGTAAACAATGCTAATAAAGCTTATAGTTAATTTCAAATTCAGTTAATTAATACTAAGTACTATGTATTTAAAATACTTTCCAACCAGGGATTGCTAAACAATTACTGTGTTTAAGGCACACGGCAATGGAAAATAGGCCTAGATTGTTAACCTTGGTTTCGTTTTCGTGTGTTGAGTTGTGTAACGCACTTTTACTAGCTCAATCGCATTTTTTAAATGATGATAGCACGATCTTTATTTTCCCACCCACGCAGACTATTGGTATGGCTTAGGTATATTGATATATAAAGCAAAGATAAGGGTGAGCTGAGACAGTTAAAAGTAGAAGATACTGAAAAAACTGAGACGACGCCGAAATACGAACCAAACACCCCAAATCACTGAGGACGCCCGTGTAGGTCATGCTACCACCCACGTAGTCTATTTGATACAAGAGAATAATAAGCGAGTAAGTGGCATAGATCATGCCATTTGTAAATGGAGACTGGAATACGAGATGGAGTTAAACATACAAACTGTGGAATTTAAAACATTATTGAACTCTATCTACACTCAATGCAATTAATATTCATGCTAGAACAAAGGATAGAAGTTAAGGTTGCCGAATAATATTTGAAATCCTAAGAATTGGAACAAAATAACCTAAATAGTAGTCCGAAAACCATAACAAGCTATTGTTAACTTAATGACACATAACTCAAGTTCGGAAAAAGATTTAGCCTTAATTTTAATGTTAAAAGGTCTGGTATTTCCTTGATCTTTTCATGAATTTATATTTTCAATCCAATTAAAAAAATACAGTTTAAGAAAAAATTCTTGAGCCTTTTTTATTAGCGAATTTCCCATTGGGAAGAAGCTATTACCGTAGGTCTCATGGTAAAACTTAAGCCCGGGACCATGTTATTTTTTCTTCTTTAGGTGCCCAGAGTCCAAAAACAATAGTCGTTAAAATTTATATATATATATGTATATATGTGTCTGTGAACACGATAACTCTCGTAAAAATGGTCCGATCAAGACCAAATTTGGTAGAGACGTGTATTCTTACAAATGCTCGGACGAGTTCGTAAACCAGACATATCGGTCAATGGGAACGGGTAGTTTGGGGGGGTTTTATACCCCAAAATGGGGTTTTTTGGGTTTTTCACATGTAATTTTTAAAAACTTCTAATTTTATATTTCACCATTGGAATCAGCTTAAAAAATACACAATTAAGTTCCTTAAAGTTTTTCTCTATCTCCAACGGTTACCGAGATATTAAAAATCTAAACACAGTACGTTGTATTGTGGGGCTCCAGTGTTAATCTTATGGAGGATAGGGAAAAATTAATATTTCCCATATTAATTAATATTTTTGAATAAAACTTGATATTTAGCTTCATCTGCTTGAGATCTATCCATTTATGCTTAAAAATCATAGTTTATGTGTTTATCATGGCAGCAAACCTGCATACTCTTTTCCCATGTTAATCTTATGGAGAATAGGCAAATAATTCTCATGTTTATGGACAGATTTTTATAAAACTTGTCATATATTATTATCATTATTTATAATTGATTTGGAAATTCGCTGAGTACGCAGGTCTGCTGCGACGGGGGTATTGTATATATTGTAAGTTTTTTAGGGAATAAATATCAAGTGTTGTATGTTATTAAAAAGAGCACAGAACTAACCATCGAAAAAAATATTAATATTAATAATAAATGTGTTAAAAACTTTCATGTTAGATTTTTCTAACTCTATTTTTATTTTTCGTCAGACAACTTGAGGTAGACCTCACTGATCGGAACGCATGGAATTCATCTTCCAGAAGAGAATCGGCAAGTATTGATTCAAAATTCAAATCATCATGCTCGCCTTGACTTCGGAGCGCCTAAAAATAGCCGTCCAGTTTTAGCGGCCAGGCCCCGTCCCACGCACGCGCATGCACGGCCGTTACATCACGCGTGATATACGCCGCTACACGCTACACGCTATGCCAGTTGACTGCTTTTAATATTATAGATCACATTTAAAATTAGATAAATCCGTCACGGCGCTACCACCATTCCCCCCACGATTGTTAATGATAGTTGGGTCGGTCTTCTGAGATGCAGTGCAGCTATAAATGAGACTGACAGTCTGTTCAACTGGACCCGGTCTACCGCAGCCGCACTAAAAGTTTTGCCTGGGGCGACTGGTACGACAGTCGCGCAGCCATGGTCGCGGTTGGTGGAATTGGTTTGCTTCAAGCAACTGCCGCTCCTGTCGCCACGCGATTCCTTTGGTCGAAAGTCTCTGTGTAGCCAAGATGAGCAACCAAAAGAATCTGACGAAAAACCTGTTATACGAGGAACCAAATGATGAGAGTTTGTTAGAATTGCTAACAATTCTAAGAAGCTCAAAACACTCTTTATTCGACACAAGAATAGAAGAGGGTTATTTTGAAACGTTAATGAAAACTCATTTACGTTATGACAACAACAAGTTAGAGTTTCGTCGTCTTACTGTCTCAGCTATGGAAATCCAAATGTTGCCCTTGCCCCTTTGGTCTTTGTAGGAAATATTTCTCAAATTATACAATAGACGGTGTTTACCCACTTTTCGATCAATCGAACGTCTTCTTTAGCACTAAAATTTAATTTTAGTGTTACACTTGTCCGAATATATGTCTTTATTCCCCCTCAGCTAATATAATAAAGAAATACTAAACTAATGAAACTAAAGGAAATACTACTCTACTGCAAGTACAGAAAATACAGCACTAGAGGCACGTTTTGCTTGGAGCGACGGGCGCGACTGCCGCCACCGAGACGTGGTACCGTCAGTGCACCTGACCTCAAAAAGTGCGCACGCCTATGTGGTATGAGTATCCGAAATAGAACGGTAAAATATCTCCTCTGTGAGGAGTTAGATGATGAATCATTGTTGGATCAATTAACGGTGCCAATAAAAGGGAAACACGCTATGTTTCAAGCCAGATACGACGAGGGATATTTTGAGACTGATTAAAACGCACTTACGAAGTGACAACAAGAAGTTTTTGTTGAGTATTTAAGGCTAGATATTGCCCAATTTGATTATGTGCGAAGCTAAATTGAAAGTAACTTTTAATATACTAACATAATACTAAACTAACCTGGTCTTCCGACTTCACCAGCTATTGTCAGCCAGATGTTGTCCTTTATTCTTTGGTCTTTGTAGGAAATATTCTTTAAGTCATAAAGGCCAGGGTGTTTTGACACTTCTTCTATTAATCGGTCGTATTCATCTGCACTGAAACCTAACTTCACCCCAGACAATGTGCGGATAGCCGACGACGCTATAGCGTAAATGCCACGAGTAAAGTAATTGTCGCCGAGCTACTGTCGCTCCTGACTTGTCGTGAAGCAGTATCCCGCGACTGCAGCGCGCGGCTCTAGCCACAGTAGCTCCAAGCAGAATAGGGCTATGCAAAACCCGCAAGAACAGTGTCCCGCGACTCCCGCTCCAAGCAGTACATGCCTTAAACTTCAACAATTGCGGGTTTTAATCGATGCGAAACTCAGTGTCTGTCACTGGCCCCTAGAGTAGCACCCCGCGACTGTCGCACCTGTCACCCCAGGCAAAACCCACCTTAACATAAAAAACGCTTCGAAAAATCCTTTTAAAACTTACTGATTGTATTAGATAAGCGCAGTAAACAGGATTTGATCAAGGAATCGAACTGCTACGAGTATATTGCTTTCGGTTGTCGTAGAAAACTGAAATAGACATTTTGATTGAAACGGGACGGATCAGTACAATTTTGTATCGTATATCAAATCATGTCTACACCACAGTGCTTTACGTATGCGAGAAACATTTGCAAGTAGATAAATACGATCCTGACGACGCGATCTGAGTAACAAATTACGCTGGGATCGCGTCACGTAGGATCGTATACGTAGGATGCTCTAATGCAATTACACAAGTCAATGTTAGATCGCGTCACGTAGGATCGTATACGTAGGATGCTCTAATGCAATTACATAAGTTAATGTTAGATCGCGTCGCTCTCGTCGCCCAGGTAGGACTGGTAGGACTGGGTCTAGAGTCTGCAGGAGAGGCGAAATATTTCGTTTAGCCCCATGAGAACAATGCTAATTTAATTACAATTATTTTCCGGGAAAACATAACTACCACGCAATATCCGATGCTTAAAAAGTAATTTTCTTTTATGATAGAAAATGGAAAATTTAATTCCCTTGATAACCACTTTAATTTTTATTCGAAACGCCAACCATCTTTTTACGTCAATCGAGTGATGCTGTCACAAAATTAACATTGTTCTTATGGGACTGATTTCCAATTTGATGGAGGTAGAGCTAGGTCCTCTGCAGACTCTTAAGTCCTTATAAATTATTGTAGTGAACGCTCGCAGGCATGACGTCGAAACACCGGTGTATGTTTTGACTCAATGCAGCTTCAAACAACCAAACTTACCCTATTGCGATTATTTATTGTGAAAATGTATATTCAGTGAGTGCGTGCATTACAATTGACCAGGGTGATTACTCTGATGTGAAGGCTGGTTATCCGGACCTCATCTGTGTACGGATGTGGAACCGGCCGTGAAGTGAACGGGGAACTTCACATAGACCTACTGGTTAGTGCACGTATCGATCATTTCTTTAGTGTAGCAACATTATCGTTGATTCTTATAATAATATTTAGTACCGTAAGTAATGAGGCTACTACCACAGACTTGACAACTCAGTTGCCAAAATTACAGGCGTGTTTGGAAATGCCCCACTTTATCATAGGTTGGGATGAGACCTCTAGTTTGGGGAATTATTTTGTTACAAAGGCCTTTAAAATGAGTTATCAATCGATGGAGCGTTGCATATAGAATTGCTGAGTTAAAATACTCAAAAATCCCTCATTTCGGAGGCAGCATAAAATAGTGATCAAAATGTCCGTTTTTATTACGATTCAAGAAAGTTCCGATTAATGGCAAGAAAACCCCAACTAAAAATAAAATTACTGAACGAGGTGGCCTAATATGTAAATTAGATGCACTGAATTCATAGAATTTCCTGTAATTTGGTTGACCTAATAATTCATATACTGTAGTCCTGTATAATAATAATAATAAAATCGTTGATTACAAAAAATATATACACAAACATTCACATTGCTACAATATCATTTACATATTTATAGGTTACTAGCAGTAAGCCCGTCCTTTGTACGGGTTGTAGGATACAAATTAAAGAAGAAAGATCATCACACCAAAATGTAAACCTGAAATCCTAACCAAATAAGTACAAAATAAATAAATAAATACCCAGCTTTGTTATTTAGCATTACTTTACAATTAAATAAATTAGAACATTTGTACCATATTTATAATTAGTTGTAAGTTAGAATAACTTTTTAATACTACCGTATGTTATATCATGTTAACATGATATCTTAACATGATCTCGAAATGGGTTTAAAATCAATGGCCAATATAAACTAACTAATATTGATTTGGCAGCAGTTTGTTTTTATTTCTATTAAATATTTAAACTTCAAAGACAACTGATTATTACCAACGTACTGGTAATAATCAGATCATTGAAATTCATTGAAAACTGAATCAAAATGCGAGTAATATTGCGTAAAAGTGGGTTTTTAAATGCTCGTTATTTACTTTTCAAGGGGCGGTGGGCGATTTCAAGCATTTACAACCCTTCTCTGGAATGTAGAGAATACATGAAATAAGTTTCATTGTAATCCGTTCTCCTGTTTTTTTTCGGAGAAGACGGCGTAAATGCCTCCTGGAGCGTCTCAGACAAACCGACAAACAGATAAAAATTTAGATAAGACCAATTTCGGCTTCTCTAACGTGCGAAAAGTAAAAATAACTAAAAAATTAATAATTCTGAGCAATATACAGACAAAACTCTAATTTTATTTATATAGATATAAACACAAAGCACTATACATTTAGCATGAATCCAATAAAATACAGTCTACATTAAATTTTGGCAAAAAACGGGTTGCCATTCGGCTAATTAAAGCCCGTCTGGGATACCCACACAGATTACACATTTAATAAAAGAGAAAATGCGAACTGACATAAATACGCAGGTCGGCTTTGACCTGGTTATCAAAAATATTCTAATTACATCAAAACGTTTTTACATAAACATTTTTTTAGCCTGTTTATTACATTCGTGGATTTTGCGAACCATGGGTACATTGCTAAAATCATTTTTTTTATTTAAAACAATTCAAAATACGCAGTTTTTTTACAATTAATTACAATTTATTCACACAATAGCAGTTACAACTTAATTTAAATCACAAATGTTCAATGAATGCGCTTCCATTATCATTATCATATATTAAGACCAAGAAAATCCACGAAAGGTTTAAACTTTTGCTTAAAATTATTTATTTATAAAAATAATTATCACTGAGTCATTTAAAATGCCTAAATAGATTACATTTAGTAAAATTTCCACCACGTTCATCTTCAAGAGTTTAAAATTCAACAAAAGTAGGAAGGTTGTTGGCGATTTCATTTGTTTTTAAAAGAAGAACATCGAGTTTCAAGAAATGAGGAATATGAAACGTCTGGGTAGGTGTGGTTTTTACTCAGTTTGCTGTTCGTTGCTAAACTCAGGGTTTCAACTAACGGGATTCCCAAAGGAACTTCAAACAATCCAACTTTCTAATTCATTCCACAAACCGACAAGACAAGCCCTTCTCTGCTTCTCTACTTTTCCTTTTATGACGGTAAGACTGGCTTGGCTATGTCTTGGAATAATTGAGCCTCTGATGAAGACGGAAATAATGACATTTACATTAAAGGTTACAAAATTATCCAGTCTACAGATTAGACTAGTAGATCTAATTGTTTGACTAAAGTATTTTACAACAATACTTTATTAAATTATTTAAAGAATAGAAAATGATCTACTTGGTGTTGCTTTTTGTAAAATATTCGTATCTATTCGTTCTTTCATATTTAAGAGACCGGCCCACTCTAGTGGATATTTAAGTTGAGTAGGTCTATATAAGATAAGTCAAGTGTGATTAGTGAAATGTAAGTTATAGAATCGTGTGCTTTCTTTGTCTTTGTTACAGGCAAATATATATATGATTCATTTTCCAGGTTCATTAGCTAATAAATAGCCGAATCAACAAATACAAATGATTCCAACATCGAACCACCCAACATTTTGTCAAGATTTTACTCAAGACCGTTACAGAAGACATTCATACTATGAAGGCAGTAGTACATCTATAACTACCGAACCATCCAGACAATTTTTGGTTGAGTAAAATCAACGTCATACACTCAATTAGAGGAGTTACGAGTTAAAAGAAGTTGTAACCTAAGTTCTGCTTTTGTAAAATCAACCGATTAACATGAGAAAAAAGAGTATGCAGGTTAGCTGCCATGATGTTTATCATGTTTTATCATAGTTTATATCATGTGGTATATCATGGTAAAGTCATAGTTTATGTGTTATGTGTAATAAATAATTTTTATCTTAACATTCATACCAACTTTCATCAACATCTATCCATAAATGAATGAGTTTGCCTATTCCCTATATGATTAATATGGGAAAAGAGTATGCAGGTTTGCTGTCATGATAAACACATAAACTATGATTTTAAGCATTTGAAGTATAAGATCTCAACCACACGAAGGTAAATATCAAGTTTAATCCAAAAATCTTGATTTATAAGTGAAATATTAATTTTTCTTTATTCTTCATAAGATTAATATTGAAGCCCCAAAATACAATGTACTGTGTTTAGATTTTTTAATATCTTGGTAACCGTTATTGAAGATAGAGAAAAACTAAATTAACTAAATTAAACTAAATCAAGTAGGGTTTTAGCGGATCCTAATGGTGAAAGATAAAATTTAAAAATCTTTAAAATTACATACGAAAAACGCAAAAAACCCAATTTTTTAGAACAAACCCCACCCCCCAAACTACTTGTCATATAGAGAATATCATATAGGGAATAGGTAAACTCCTTTATTTATGGACAGATGTTGATGAAAATTGGTATAAATGTTAAAAATAAAATTGTTTATGGTAGAAATAACTACTTTCACTGTTCCTCACAGCAGCAAACCTGCAACCTCTTTCCCATGTTAATCTTATGGAGAATAGGCAAATAATTCTCATGTTTATCGACAGATTTGTATTAAACTTGTCACATTTTATCATTATTATTATATTTTGGATTTGGAAATTCGCTGAGTACGCAGGTCTGCTCCGACGGGGGTATTGTTTTAGTCTCTAGGCACCTTAAGACGAATAAACAATATGGTACCGGGCTTAAGTCTTGCCATGAGACCTAATGTAATAGCTTCTTCCCTATGGAAAATTCGCTAAAACAAATAGTTTCAATCAAATAATAATAGTTCCCTGAAAAAATCTGACACGCGAAACGAGTAGGCTATTATTTCAAAGTAATACTCATGAACAAACAATTGATTGAAAGTAATGAATAGCTGATAACAAAATTATGATTCATTTGAACATATACTGTCGTCTAATCAAATTGATGAAAATAAATTAATTTGATTTGAATTCAAGTGAAACTGCTTCTCTTCTCAGATCGTTAGACCTTTTAAACATTTTTTCAGTTGCCAGTGCAACTATAAAGTGTAAGTTTTTCTATAAGATTGTTTGTCCAACTATTAGCTATCACATTAGTGTGTTGTAAAGCGACTTGTAAACTAGGTACAATTGCAATTTAAACGTCCTAAATCTGCAATATCAAAATTCCGAGTAAATGTCTAATTAATATAAAAAATCTGATATAATAAAAATCCAATTCAAAATCAAAATTTGTGCACGAAGAGATGTTAATGAAACTTGCATTCGTTATGATATTTTTTTGTTAAAGCCACTGTAAGATAGGCCCTGTCCATACATATCAGGGTAGACGTTGACAACGACAGACCTGTAATTTGTTGCAATAAACTGTAAAGGGGGCCTGTCACATAATGTAGGCAAGTAGGCAACGCTGATTAGGCCCTACTTGAGCTTGTGGGCGTGGAGCGATGAGCGACGTAGGCTACGCATCACAGCCTCACTCCACCTGCTGGTGCCACAAGTTATGGAATTATTCTTCATTCTTCATTCTTTAAGATTATTCAGTCAGGTTAAATATTCCACTCAGAATTGTATCCAGTGAAACTATCCACAACGTTTGCACACCGTAGCTGGCAGTAACATAGCGTCGTATATGCACGCTGTAACGCATAGACATTAGACTATCAGTTCGCTCTAACCATGCATGACCATGAGGATTTCTATAGGGGTTTCTCCCAAGCGGTGGCTGGGAAAAGAAGAATTTATGATAGAACTGAAGTTGAGGTGGGGTCTACTTTAAGGTAAAATTGGCCGGGGCGCCCCGAAGTTGATGTGGGGTCTACCTCAGGGTAAACTCGGCCGTGGCGCCCCGAAGTTGAGGTAAGGTTTATCTCAAGGTGAAATCGCCCGCGGCGCCCCGAAGTAGAGGTGGGAGTCTACCTCAGGGTAAACTCGGCCACGGCGTCCCGAAGATGAGGTGGCAGTCTACCTTAAAGTACAATCGGCCGCGGCGCCCCGAAGTTGAGGTGAGAGTCTACCTCAGGGTAAACTCGGCCGCGGCGCCCCAAAGATGAGGTGGCAGTCTACCTTAAAGTACAGTCGGCCGCGGCGCCCCGAAGTTGAGGTGGGAGTCTACCTCAGGGTAAACTCGGCCGGGGCGCCCCGAAGTTGAGGTGGGGTCTACTTCAGGGTAAACTCGGTCGCAGCGCCCTGAAGCAACATTGCTGAGATGGAGAGGTTAAGAAAACTCTTGCTTTTGATCGTGTTTACTATGTTAGAAATGCGTAACAGGGGTTTTGGTAAAAATTCATACTCATGCTGCTATTCTTCATTTCCATTTAAACATTTATTTAGATTACAATTCAAAATAAATAACCACTTTTTCGTCAATTAATTGCTACCTACTGTTTAAAAACAAAATTATTCTTCGTGACTTTGTGAGTTTTTTATGTTTCACGGGCCCGCTCAAATTCCCATATTCATCAGTCAAAAATCCTGTCCAAAAGTCACACCGTAAACAAATGTCTGTCACGCCGCAGCCCCCCAACCCTGCATTGACGTCCTCCTTCAAATAACTTGATGCCGACAAAAAATTCGAAATGACAAACCGAAACCCAATTTAGAGGAATTTTTGGCTTTGGAAAACTTCATTCGTTTTTAATATTTAGTTTTAAAATAATTATTTTTTAAAATTATTTAATCTCACACTCAAGAGATTTCTCACATTCACTTATTACTTTGTTTTCGGACTTGACAAAAACTGGTTATCCAGTATAAGGAAGTTTACTATGTGAATTATTTTTTGTGCATACCTTGTTTAGCATTTGAGAAATAGAATTTATAATCGTTAACAAGATACTGTATATATAATAAAGGTTTTGTCATTTAGAGGAAGGTTAAAACAAGACAGCTTTGACTTTAGATTATCAGAATACACCGGACAAAGTGTGGGAAGAGTTTTGTTCTGATAGTAAACTAATTTTAAGGTGTATCACTTAAAACTACAAAATCGGCAACTTGTATGGCGGATCACACGGAAGTGCCGGTCAATGACAGGTGCCGAATCAGCTGAACAGCGTGGGCTCGTCTGGTTTGTCATTCGTAAGTCCTTGAGACAATCTCAAATGAGTCAACGTCTAAGTGTCATTTACTGATAACCAATCAATGTCTAATGCCCCTCTATTACTCTTAGATATTAAATACTCCAGAAAGTAGTGGTTGACTAGTTTGTAAAAATAACTTTGCATCATGCATGAATTCAATCTATGGCTTAAGATTGGATCAGTGTTCATTAAGCTTTTGAACCTAATTATAAAATTATTATATTCAAAACGATAGTTAATTTAAATCTAAGTTAGACCTCATTATAAAATTAGATCTAAACTCTGTAATTCAAGCAGATAAATTATTGTAAGTATTAATGAGATTGAATTGAAAAAAACCGAGTTGTTTGGTTGTGACAAAAATATAACTGCAGAGCTGAATGAATAGTAAAATTTAGACCTAATATATTCTATATGTGAACTAAACCGACACAAATTTAGCTCTTTAACAGATAAAAATATCAGTCAGTAGGTTGGTAGCATGGCCCAAAAATCAGAGTTGCTTTAAACACAGATAAAATATGAGTCAATCCCTACACCAAAGGAACGCGATGAAGCATATAGAAAGTAATCTATAAGAATCAAGAAGTTTATTTTCCATTAGATACAGCATATCGTACATTGGAAATAGTCAAGATATAACATTATGTAGAAAAATACATTTGTCAGATTGAACAAAAAGAATAAGTATCAATAATAATGACAATTTCAGTATAAAAATTATGAAAAAATACTTGTTGGTCATGGAAGTGGATTTAGGACTAGATACAGAAAAAATGAAACTGAACAAAAACAAGACAGAAATTACATATTGCGAGAGATAGATTCAGATTGTTGTAAGCTCCTGGTTTCACATTGTTATTTCAGAGGGGTTTAGTGCTAGAAAATCATTTATGGAGTAAAAAGGATGAGCCACTAACCATTTCTGAATGACAGTTTTAAAATTAGTAAGAGACATTGCATGAAAGTTTATGGGTAATTTGTTTAGGCATTTCATACCTAATGCCCTATAACTGTTTTTTGTTTTACTCAGTCTGGTATAGGGGATATCCAGTTTGTACTTAGATCTAGTATTCATGCTGTGTATGTCAGCTCTCACTGGGTATGAGTGTAGGTTCTTAAAACTAAATAACATTATATTAAAAATATATAGATTAACAACAGTCATTATGTTAAAAGAGATAAAAAAAGGTTTACAGTGTTCAGTTTGCATTAGGCTATAAAAGTAGTGGATAACATTCAAAATAATAAAAACAATTACAACGACAACTGTTAACGATGAAAACCTCATTAGGTCTTATGACGCAAAATAAACTATAAAACAACAAAACTAAATATTGATTGATTTGATTGAATGATTCTAAATATCTTAAACAATCTGACATGACATGGCATGACAGACTGAGTCCATTCTGTATATATATATATATGTGTGTGTGTGTCCATGACTGGACCCATATATTGTTATTTTAACAAAAAATAAATAACATTTACAAATAGACTACGCCTACTCCATATCCATCACAGTACATTCTGTAAGCAATAAGTTAAAAAAAACTTAAACGTCATACGTCCAGTTGTTTTGTTTAGCAAACATTTATCATAAAATGTTCCATAAGCGATGCACTTGAACAATTAATAAATGATTAATATTTTTGATTTTTTTAGTTCCATTGAATATTGTCATTGAATACTGAAAATCATGACAATGTTAAACTTTGCAAAAAAAATATTAAACCTTTTTTGTGAACAATTGTTTTGCAAAAATTGTTGAAAACTCTTACCTTTTGAATTAGCAACGGAGTTCCAAAATCCTTCCCACCTTGGAGCCGGAAACCCCATGGCTGGGCATCGTTTCGTTGAAGGCGCACAGTTATGAGGCCTGCCATAGGATCACTTAACACTCGGGTTTTAAATTAAAGTTAATCCTAAATATTAAATATTTCGTTACAAGAGAACTGGATACAGTAACGATCGGTGCGTCAATGTCGAAGGTCGTAGCAAGACTAAGTTGTCTTATTTTAACTCACTTTAACCTGAATGTCCGCTATTTTTGAATTTGGAACCTAGACTGCTGTTTTGATTACTTGCGCACGGACTAAAAGAAACTGTTCTGCGCATATCCTTTTACCATGTAGCGTGACGTCATTTTCTTCCGAACATACAAGCTATCGATACGTGTATTCGAAATAAACTATCGAAGTATATCGCATACACTTTAAAAGTACACCTTCGGTAAAAATTGACTCTTTTACAATTTTATCAGAAAATATATGCACTTTTAGCATTTGTAAACAGCATAGGGCGCTTTAAAATTTATTGCTTACCAACAAGGCAAACTATTACTAATCCGTAAAACAGACAGACGTCTACAACACTTTTTATTCATACGATAGATTTTGCCTGCCTTGTTTTTTTCAGAACAGCTGATTGTAAAACTTATGAATTAGAAAGAATAAGAAGAATCAATCTGAAGTCTGACTGAGGTTATAACCTAAAGAGATATTTCAGTTGTGTGAATTTTCATGATTGTTATCCAAAAAAAAGTTTTCTTAGTTTAAGATTATAAATGTAATAATCCTAAACAAAGTTAAAAATAATGGCTGAAGAAGTTTCTGAAGATGGTATGACCGACTCTCCCAAAAGAGGTAGGATAGGCCTAGTAGTTTTGTTTGATAGGCCTCAATGATAGATAGACCCTACTATAGTTAATATTTTAAGCCACTTTATTATTATTATTATTATCTTTCTAGATTGGTGACATACTCAGCCAGTTATTTTAAGCCAAGTATGAATGAGGAGTGAACTAAGATGATTGTGGGTGATCTTTTAGTCTTGTTACTGACTAAGGCTGACAGAACTGTTAATAGCCTGGTAATCAGTTGCATTTTCTACAAAATGCTGATTACTATTTTACCATAAACTAAGTGGAAATTTTCCTCCAAATTTGGTTTCCTCATTGTGTCGGTAAAGAACAAGGAAAGTTACCAACTAACAGTGGGATACTAATTGCTGCATGCTTTACACAAGTATTCTTAAAAATCAATCATTCTTTCATCCGTCATTCTTATTAAGATTTTGACTCTGCCATCATAGCTCAGCTGCTAGGCCTCCTTCGTATTATAGCGACCACTTTCATAGAATTTAGCCTATTGTATATCGAACTCTAGCGCCCTGCGCTGATTGACAATGAAATGAACTAATACTAAATATAGTTAAGCTCAGTTAATGATTTGTTGCGCCATTTTATTTGTTTGAGTACATTCCCAACTAATTAATTTTTAATTCAGTTTGATGAAATTAAGTTAAATTAATTTAAAGTAAATAACAAATCTTTAACATAAACTTAACCTTACGCCTTAAATCTACAATCAAAAAAGCTTTTCCAGTTCAAAATTTTAAATCACGAGAATCTCCCGTTTACCCTAAAATTATCCCAATTTCCCTAAAATATCCCTGATTCCCAAATATTTCTCGTTTCTCCCAGCTCAGAACGTCAATTGTTGTAGACAACAAGGTTGACTGGTGTTTGAAGGGTGCCTTATTTTGGCCAGAAAACGTCTGGAAAACTGTGTTCCTTGGTGTTTTTATTGTTAATTATGTTATTAGAGAGTGAAATAAGTGTATTTGAGTGATTTGTTTTCCCGCCCAGAACCCCGATTCACGCCAATCCCCTAGCTAGACGGTATGGTTTGAGAGGGTCATAATACAGCCTAAAATCGTACGAAACGTCGAAATTGGGTTCTTCCGCAGACAGGAACATTGTTAAAAGTTTATTAGAAAGTGTAAAAAGTAAGTCTAAGGTCGATTTCATATAGATTTGTAGGATACTGTAATCGGAATATTTACCAATTAATATAAATAGGTTAAAATTATCAAAAACACACTTAACTCCGCAAAGCACTGGATTTTGGAATATATAATACAATGTACGAATGTAGTCTTTTCATCCTGGAGGCAGTTTGCTATATAAAAAATCAAAATATAAAACCCAATTTTATAAACCATAATTACAATACAAGAAATACCCCCGTCGCAGCAGACCTGCGTACTCAGCGAATTTCCAAATCAATAATATAATAATAATAATAATATATGGCAAGTTTTATAAACATCTGTCCATAAACATGGGAATTATTTGCTTATTCTCCATAAGATTAACATGGCAAAGAGTGTGCAGGTTTGCTGCTATGAGGAACACTGAAATTAGGCATTTCTACAATAAATAATTTTTATCTTAACATTTATACCAACTTTCATCAACATCTGTGCATAAATAAAGGAGTTTGCCTTTTCCCTTTATGATTATTATGGGAAAAGAGTATGCAGGTTTGCTGCCATGATAAACACATAAACTATGATTTTTGAGCATAAATGGATAGATCTCAACCACATGAAGCTAAAAATCAAGTTTTATCCAAAAATATTCATTAATATGGGAAATATTAATTTTCCCTATCCTCCATAAGATTAACATTGGAGCCCCACAATACAACGTACTGTTTAGATTTTTTAATATCTCGGTAACAGTTGGAGATAGAGAAAAACTTTAAGGAACTTAATTGTGTAGTTTTTTAAGCTGATTCCAATGGTGAAATATAAAATTTGAAATTTTAAAAACTACATGTAAAAAACGCAAAAAAACCCATTTTGGTACCCCCCCCAAACTACCCGTTCCCATTGACCGATATGTCTGGTTAACGAACGTCCGAGCATTTGTAGGAATACACGTCTCTACCAAATTTTGTCTCGATCGGACCATTTTTACGAGAGTTATCGTGCTAACAGACACATACATATATATATATAAAATTTTTAACGACTATTGTTTTTGGACTCTGGGCACCTAAAGAAGAAAAAATAACATGGTCCCGGGCTTAAGTCTCACCATGAGACCTACGGTAATAGCTTCTTCCCTATGGGAAATTCGCTAAAAAAGGCATCCATGCCGAACAACATAGGCTCACTTTATTTGAACATAAGCCAAATTACTGTGACCTCAAACTTTTCCAGGCACTACTAGAAAATTTGCGCAATATCGATGATTTCTCTAAATTCAAAATTGAAACTAAAAAATTCCTCTTAGAAAAGGTTTTTTATGACCTCAACAGTTTTATTAACAAGTAGCATAGTTAGGTTAATTTTTCTTAAAGAAAAAAAGAACTTTTCTTATGAGGCTTCAAAATTTTTTGGAAAAATATAAAATTCTCTCAGAGAATCAATATGGATTCAGACCGGGGAAATCCACAATTGATGCGGTAAACAAGTTAATAGAAGTTGTCCTTGAGGGACTTGAGAGTCGAAAAAAGGCACTTAGTGTCTTCATCGACCTTTCAAAGGCGTTCGATTGTGTGGATCACGACATTCTGTTACAAAAGCTGGAGCTCTGTGGAATCCGCGGAGTCCTACTACTTTGGCTGAAGTCATACCTTTGTGGAAGGACCCAGTTTGTACAGGTGTCAACTTGTAGATCAGAGGCCTCAAAAATATGCCAAGGTGTCCCGCAGGGTTCAATCCTTGGTCCAGTCCTATTTTTGATTTATGTCAATGACTTCTGTTCCTCAGTGACCAGCAGAAAAGTCATACAATATGCAGATGACACGACTCTCTATTTTGAATCAGAATCCCAAGAAAATCTCGAAATTGAAAGTTTTCTTAATTTGAACGCCTGCATTCAAAAACTTCAATCAGAAAATTTAAATACAAACAGCTCCAAAACAAATTATATCAATTTTTCACTTCGTCACCGTGACGACGAGTCTACACCAGCAGTAATGGTGGATGACACCTCTTTGGAAGAGGTCGAATCCACAAAGTTCCTAGGGTTGCACTTGGATAGAGTGCTGAACTGGAACGAACACGTAAACAGCCTCTGTTCTAAGGTTGCAAGGGGCATCTTTGCTCTGCGAAATCTTAAACCATCCTGCACAAAACAAGTCCTGGTTATGGCCTATTATGGCCTGATTTATCCGCATCTGTCCTATGGAATAAGATTGTGGGGGGGTTGTACTAAAAGAGATTTTGAAAGGGTTTTTAGACTCCAAAAACGAGCAATCAGAATTATTCAAAATTTAAAGCCCAGAGAGTCGTGTAGACAGGCCTTTAGGGAGCTTGGAGTCTTGACCCTACCTTCCCTTTCTATATTGGAAACTTTGGTCTATTGCCGGTTCCAATATGTGCCTGTCCAAGGCACTACAGTACATAGCTATGGCACTAGAGCAAGGGATGGTTTCCGCACTGTTCAACATCGAACAGCTGTGTTTGAGAAACTTCCCTGTCATGTAGGTGTCAGGCTCCTTAACTGCCTCCCAGCGAGGCTCAAGAGTCTGGAGAGTTCCAGCTTGTTCAAGCTACGATTGAAGCGTGAGTTGACACGATTGGAGTTTTACTCGGTGGAGGAGTTCACTGTCCACCGGTGGATTTAAAACCACTCAAAATTAATTCCCCAGGGGTTAGTTATTGTATATTTTTTATGTTTTTTCTATATTTATATTACTGTTATTATTATTAATATTATTATTATATTGAATGTATTATATATTGTTAAATTATTACTATTATTATTATTATAAATTAAATTATTATTATTATAATTATTGACGCTTGCTATACAATGTAAATATTGTCGACAGCAATAAAGGATATTATTATTATTATTATTATTATTATGTTTTACTGGTACTCTGTACCTTTTGACCTGTCCAACTCCTGGCCTGCCCGGACTACGGACGCAATACACAAGTAACAAGTAAGTAAGTAAGTAATAAGAGGAAAGTATTGCTCAGCTTACCGTTCAACGAATTAACATCATATTTTTGCAGGCCAGCTAACATGTCATTGTCAATATACTTATTTATGTCAGTTTATTTACACCATTTACATTTACATTCACATTTACAGTTTATTACAGGTTTGTTTATAAAACAGTGGTTGTCCAAGGCAGTTTCCAAGAGATGCAACAGAAGCTCACTGTAAATCTTAGTGAACTTTCTAACGGGAGGACTTCATACAATCAACAATCGTGTGATAGCATTTTTCTCGTTATTTCTCCATGTTTTAGCTGCCAATATTTATTTTTTCCACCTTCTTGGTTTCTTTAGGTGAGCAACAATGTATTTTCAGAGAGAAAACATGGAAAAATAAAGAGAAAAATTCAATCAAACAATTGTTATATCACCCGATTGCATGGATTCCCTTTCTAACTAGGTACTACTATGTAAACCACCTAAAGTCAAATCCTGGTAAGCCGAGTTACACTATGAAGTACAGCTATATAGCTCTGCTACAAGTTCAAAAAGTGACACTGGAGATCTGCTATATAGACCGGATATATAGAAAATTTAAGCCTGTTTTCTCCACTATATAGCAGAAATCGGGCTATCCAAAATTTTTCAGTAAACAACAAAGGGAACAGAAGGGAATCTGCTATACGTTCATTTTTCGTTTGTAGTAGAGCTATTTGTAGCTGCCCCCTCCCTAGTTTAAAATTAGTAGGACTATGTATTGAACCTGGTCATTATAGTTTTAGCGAATTTCCCATAGGGAAGAAGCTATTACCGTAGGTCTCATGGTGAGACTTAAGCCCGGGACCATGTTATTTTTTCTTCTTTAGGTGCCCAGAGTCTAAAAACAATAGTCGTTAAAATTTTTATATATATATGTGTGTCTGTGAACACGATAACTCTCGTAAAAATGGTCCGATCAAGACCAAATTTGGTAGAGACGTGTATTCCTACAAGTCCTCGGACGAGTTCGTAAACCAGACATATCGGTCAATGGGAACGGGTAGTTTGGGGGGGTTTTGTACCCCAAAATGGGGTTTTTGCGTTTTTCACATGTAATTTTTAGAAGTTTCTAATTTTATATTTCACCATTAGAATCAGCTTAAAAAACTACACAATTAAGTTCCTTAAAGTTTTTTTCTATCTCCAACGGTTACCGAGATATTAAAAAATCTAAACACAGTACGTTGTATTGTGGGGCTCCAATGTTAATCTTATGGAGGATAGAGAAAAATTAATATTTCCCATATTAATGAATATTTTTGGATAAAACTTGATATTTAGCTTCAGGTGGTTGAGATCTATCCATTTATGCTTAAAAATCATAGTTTATGTGTTATGATGGCAGCAAACCTGCATACTCTTTTCCCATAATAATCATATAGGGAATAGGCAAACTCCTTTATTTATGGACAGATGTTGATGAAAGTTGGTATAAATGTTAAGATAAAAATTATTTATGGTAGAAATGCCTAATTTCAGTGTTCCTCACAGCAGCAAACCTGCACACTCTTTGCCATGTTAATCTTATGGAGAATAGGCAAATAATTCTCATGTTTATGGACGGATTTTTTTAAAACTTGTCATATATTATTGTTTTGGAAATTCACTGAGTACGCAGGTCTGCTGCGACGGGGGTATTTCCTTTCAACCCCTTTAGACGCCTAGTTTTCATTTACTAAAATGATAAATATGAGTACGAATTTCGATATTAAGCTAAGTCTTAAATAAATGAAACTAACATGTAAGTTCTAAACATTTCATTTTTTCATCTAATAAATTTATTATTCATGTTCTTAATATTTTACCTCATCACATTTTGGAAAAACAAGAAAAACCATAGTATTAATGTAAATTTTTAATTACAACAACTACAGTGGTTTCGACTGAACTCTCCGGTTTTCCCCAAATTATATGTAGCTCTGCTACATAACGGAATGACATCAAATTTTTACTTATGGTAGAGCTACATCCTGCAGCTTTATGTAGCTGACAGAGCTATATTAAGCTCATTTTTATATAGCTCTCTCCAGCTATGTGGTGTAAACCCAGCGTAAAAGGACAAAAGAAATATCAAATCAAATAAACATTCCTTTATTTCTATGTCTCTCAGTACAAAACTGATTATCAGTTTACTCTGGTCACAATGAATGAATAAATAACACATAACAAAGTAATATGCGTTTTAAATAATCTTAATTCCAATAAACAATTCCAAAATACTATAGCCTAGCTTACTTTCTATTTAAAAAATGATTGTAATTACTTCCCTGAGGGATATAGGTTAGATCATGGATATGTCTAGAGAATATTTTCTAAACAACTGTCCTTATAAACATATGAAGTCATCGTTTTAAAATTGCCAATCCCCCCCCCTGAGCTAAGACATATACACTAGGCTTACTATGTTTTAATAAAACTGGACAAGACAGTGGCTACTAGTTTTAAGAACCATGGTTCGGAAATCAATTTACAAAAGTTTATAAAAACTTTCATTGGTGATCTTTTTAATAACTCCTATTATAGGCTTATTCTCATTTGGCCTAAGCCTAATGAGGTGATCATTGAAAATATGTGTAATTCCATAAGTAATTCAAAGATATTTTGAGAATAAGGTCCATCCAATATTTGGTTGTTTCATTAAAAAAATAAATTAGAGTTACCTCATTGACTATATGTAATGGCTTGGAAAGTTAAGTTAAATTAAAGTTAGTTTCTAGGTTAACAATAAGGCTATATTATTAAAAATGCAGACAAACAGTGCTCTGTGTTTTTACTTTAAATCAGAAAATCAAATTACTAGTTAGTTATCTGTGTAAGATTCAAATAAAATCTTTTTTTTAATTTCAGGACCAACACTTTCTACTAGCACCAGCAGTTTTGAGGCTTTAGATCCCCATGACCCCAATCTTAGTCGCCTCGCCACAACAATGTTCCAGAAGACAGCTGACTATTTATTAGGGGAACTGACAGTCACTCAGGTATCAACTATGTAGGCCTATGCCTAATGTTTAATTATAATATTAACACGTCCGTGATGTTGTGTGCCCTTACAGGTATATGAGTGTTTCTTCATATTGTTGCTGCGTATCTGACGGGGTACGCACACACACAGTACATTACTAAAGTGTGTTGTGCGCCCGACCAGAATCTCATTTTCTAATGTCGTTTATGATCAATATGGTTGTATTTAATACTTTTTAAATAGCTGTCTGCACCTAGCAGAAGGCGTTTAAACACATTGGAGTAGACACACATGCCTGGCTCGTAGCGCAGATCGCAGACTGAATGC
Organism: Nephotettix cincticeps; assembly: GCA_023375725.1. Classification (NCBI taxonomy): domain Eukaryota; kingdom Metazoa; phylum Arthropoda; class Insecta; order Hemiptera; family Cicadellidae; genus Nephotettix; species Nephotettix cincticeps. The sequence goes on from CM041791.1 coordinate 102,475,208, forward strand.
TGCATCATTATATCGTGATCGGTAAAAATACACAGTATTTCTCTACGTAGATAAATATTCCCCCATCTGTTGGGAATGTTGTTGCTGTCTTTCAAAACCTCTTATGAATATTGTTTTGCTCCTTTGGCCAGCTTCTTGAGATGTAATTTGGCAATGTTTTAGTCACAGCGGTAATTAGCCGGTTCATTACTTACTTTTCTTTTAATTTTCTAAAATAACTCATATGATTATAGGCTAAGTGATTTTATACAACTTTTTATAAAATAAGCTCTTTTAATTGCTACTTCAGGGTCTGTCCAACTTCTCAACTTAAATGTCCTTTACATGTTGATCTTCTCAGAATTCAGATAATGTTAAAAACAGTATTTGGTTTTTAACGAATTTCCCATAGGGAAGAAGCTATTACCGTAGGTCTCATGGCGAGACTTAAGCCCGGGACCATGTTATTTTTTCTTCTTTAGGTGCCCAGAGTCCAAAAACAATAGTCGTTAAAATTTATATATATATATATATATATATGTATATATGTATATATATATGTGTCTGTTAGCACGATAACTCTCGTAAAAATGGTCCAATCAAGACCAAATTTGGTAGAGACGTGTATTCCTACAAGTGCTCGGACGAGTTCGTTAACCAGACATATCGGTCAATGGGAACGGGTAGTTTGGGGGGGTTTTGTACATATTAATGAATATTTTTGGATTAAACTTGATATTTAGCTTCATGTGGTTGAGATCTTCCCATTTATGCTTAAAAATCATAGTTTATGTGTTTATCATGGCAGCAAACCTGCATACTCTTTTCCCATAATAATCATATAGGGAATAGGCAAACTCCTTTATTTATGGACAGATGTTGATGAAAGTTGGTATAAATCTTAAGATAAAAATTATTTATGGTAGAAATGTCTAATTTCAGTGTTCCTCACAGCAGCAAACCTGCACACTCTGTGCCATGTTAATCTTATGGAGAATAGGCAAATAATTCTCATGTTTATGGACAGATTTTTATAAAACTTGTCATATATTATTATTATTATATTATTGATTTGGAAATTCGCTGAGTACGCAGGTCTGCTGCGACGGGGGTATTTACATCCAAAGTGAGATCTGGTATGTAAGTCAATTTGAGATCCGTTTCGACCTTGTATACTGCTCTCTCAGAAACTAATTAATTTCCACGGTCCAACAGAGATTTGTCTCTTGTTGGGATTCTGAATAGCTGCTGCTTGTCCAACCTTCATAAGACTTCATGAAATACATGAAGCTAGCTATATCTTTAGGCATGTATCGTACTTAAAGTCATGTAAAATACTACACTATATCGTTATTTGGCTCGACACCCCGATGCATTCGCCTTACCCAGCGGCCTGACCAAGAACACAACACATACTCCTCATGCATTGTTCAGATCGACACCTCGACGCATTAACCTCACCTAGCGGCATGTCTGAGACCTTGACGCACACTTCGCATGTGTCATTCGGCTCGCCACTGCAGTGCATTCGCCTTCCCCAGCGGCCTGACCGAGGCCACAACACATACGTGTACTTCTCGTGTGTCATTGGCCTTGACACCATGACGCTTTTGCCTTACCCATGACCGAGCATGACCGAGACCACAATAATTACTCTCGTGCCTCATTTGGCTCAACACCGCGATACATGATAGCAATACATCCTTGCTGTACTTGCAACCTACCACAGGTTCCTGTGACTTTCATGTATTTTACTTTTTCTTACATAAATGTTCATTTAGGGCCTATCTAAATTTCCTGAACAATTGCAAGCTCATACCACTGGAGCATATACATACAGGTTTTCTTACCTGCTAAGTAGCCGGTAAAGAAAAATTGCTTTGTGAAAAATGCAGTTAATTATTTTAATAATTGTATTTTTCACTCAGTTTTTCAAGAAAGATATGATTAATTAACTTTATCTAAGTTTCCACTTCAGTTATCAAGACAGGTCATTGTTACTGAAGGATTATTATATTTGTCATGTTAGTGGTGATTTTTTAAATTTTTTATTTTGGGCTAGACTGTTTTGCTTGTTATTAAAGGAAGACTACAAACTACTGGAAGCAATGAATCAGGCAACAGTAACCAAATACTCAGACATGAGACAGATAGCGTGCAATGTTGGTCGTACGATGGCAGATCTCAATGATAAATGTGAGTAAGTATGAGTATGAATGACCCTTAGCAAATAAAATTAAAAGTAAGGGAAGGAGCTATAACTTTAGATGTATGTTAAAACTTCATTCTAATATAATAACATTATTTTGAAGTTTTCATATGCTAAAACACGATTAGTTCAAATCTATAAATGTTTGCGTTTGCTTTGGTGCAGACGAGTAATCGTGTATTTTTTTAAATGAGTTGAACAACACATCAAATTGTTAATGTCCAAACAAAACATTTTGGGTCTTCCACCTTCAAAATGAAGCTCAAGTCTTGGCTCATAAAACGGGCTTCACACTATACAAAAGAAATACATGAAGCAAAGAAGGACACAATCGTGGCTGCCATCTGTTAAAGTTGTTTGAGGTTTATCTTTTATCTGGTTAAGTGTTTGAGCTTTACTTCAGTAGAGTAATAACCGGCCTTGGTTTTCAATATTTCTCGGAATATCCGGCCGCTTCCTAGAAGAGGTATGAAAATGTATTTCCCACGGCTTAGAATTGTGTAAAGTACGTATATTAGCTTCAGCTACTCGATTATCACAGTTTTCGGAGATTACTAATCAGTTTTTCTATGTAGTTAAAAAAAAGGCCAAATTTTGCCAAACACTAAAATCGCCAACCTAACCTAAAGAGGTTATCCTACAAGGTTTTTAGTAATGGCATATCTCTAGTTATATGATCAGTGATCATGTTAAAATTATCAAGCTCCTTTATTCATTGTTCGTAAAGGTTTTTTCCTCATTATCACTGGACTATTTTTTAGGTAGACTAATGTTTACTTGTTCAAGTCAGCCTTCTGCCATGACTGTTCATTTCTCCCACTCTTATGTGTTTTGTGTTTAGTGCTGCAGAGTCATTTTTTGTTCAGTTTACAGAACAGTAGAGTACAAATAAGTGAGTGTGTCAAAACAAAAACGTAACGTGGTGACAGTCAAACAAATGCTTAATGTGATCGAACATATTGATAAAGGCGAATCTGTGGCAGAAATATGTAATGAATTAACTAAATGTGAGAAAAAGAATAGGTACCGTAATGAATGACTGGTGTTGAAATCGAAAAACTTTTATTGACTTTTGTAGAGAGAGAGTAAAAAGGTTTTATCCGAACGGCATTTGATGAAACCTTCCTATGAGATGGTTTATGACGCTTTGTATTGATTTTATAAATGTTTGTATTTTTTCCAATAATAATCACATAAGAGATTTCCTCACTATTTATATATTTATCAACTACATATTATTATTAGGTATAAATTATCATTTTAAAAATAGGTTGGTTTATGCGGCCAAGGGCTCGGTCTAAACTAGGGATGAGCGGTCCGGTCCTACTACTGTAGGCCCTATTTGTTTTTACCAGGCATCAAATACACAAACTTGATTAATATCTTAATGTATGTATAATTTTGGGATATTTCGAACCCATGATATAACTTTTGTATTATGACAAATATTTCAATTTATATAATAATATAAATAACTTCTATTTTGTACGCTGAGTATTACAGCACTCTATTGTTGGTAATTGTTTGTTTTCTTATTCAATCGACCTGGGCTCAAACTCATGTGTGTTGCAGGGTGTTATAGAATTTCTAAAGAGTTACATCGTTTTAATATTGAAAAATTAATGAAATCTGTCATATAACTCAATTTAAAGTCTGGTTAAGTTTTTTGTATAAAACACCCTACGAAAAACCTAATAAAAAACTATCGATGGTAGTTTTTTATTTCAATAATCTATCCTGATTCAGTTAATTTAACTTTTTTTGTTTAGATAAATCGTTGCAGCCCTACCTGGACCAGATAGACCAGATTGAAGATAGTGTCACTAAACTTGAACAGGCCGCTTTCAAACTTGATGCTTATTCCAAGAGACTAGAAGCTAAGTTTAAAAGTCTAGAGAAGAGATAGTCCTAAATTTAATTCTAATTTGAATTTGAACTTTTTATTGACTGGAAGCCTTTTTTTCTGTAAAAGGTTTGAGGCATTAGGTACATAAATTATATACATATAAATTATATACATTGAAAGATCACATTGTGTTATGGACAAGTATGTCAATTAATTGACATATCTATTATAGTTTGTAATTATCTGGTCTGTAACAAATTTTGTGGGCAGTATTCAATAAAAAAGATTTCTTTACTCAAAAGATTATATAGTACATATTGTACACAGATTTAAAATTTAAACTTGATAGATCTAAGTAAAAGTTTTTTTTAAGATGCTAAAGGAAATAAATTTTCCAATTAAGATTAACCTTGTAAACCCCCCTTACACTGAAAGCTTTCAAGAAAAAAGTCAAGACTCTCAAACCAAAAAAGGGTTTTATTTTATTTAACAATTTCAAAGTTAAAGTTGAACTTTTTTCAATTTGTATTTAATTCTTGATGAAATAAATGAATATATTAGGTTCTATTTAATTATTGTGTATGTATGTTTTTTTGCTATATTCTTCTATCTTTGAATATCGAAAATACCTATACAATGGAGATTCATTGTATTCTGACCCAACTCTTACAAATTTTAAAATAAGTTCTTTTTTAATTGTTTAATTTTGTAAAATCAATAAATCTAAAATTGAGGCATAGAATATAATTTTTATTCTTAGCTAACTGCATTTAAGCATAAACTCCTTATAGGTACATATTCTTGGAATCACACTGTTGTTGATCTTATCTGTAATGTTGTATTTTCTTCCTAATATATTATTAACAGACCAAAGTTTGTAATTAATTATTAACAATTTTTTGTAAATATACATGTATATTACAAATATTTTAATTTTACATATTTTGTTTGTGTGTGTTCATTAACAAAGCTTTATTTGTAAACTATTTAATAAATTTAATATTAATTTGAGCCTTTGAATAATTTAAATTTCCTATTCCATTTAAGTTCTTTGCTCATTTAATTTTTTATCCATTCTAAATTCAAATGATTATAAATATAAATCATCAAAATTTTACTTGTACAGACAGAGGAAATAAATACTATGATGGACTGTTTCATTACTAGCTTTTTCATGTACAATATTAGAAAATACAAATCAAAAAAAAACATATTTTTTAACATCAACCTGCTAATGTCAATCAATTTAATTTTTTTTGTCAAAACTGTCTTGTATTTTTTCCTTCTCCATCTTGGAAAGATTACATTTTCCTGTAAACACTGAAAGTATACTATCAAAAGATTTTTTTTCTTTATTCCAATTTTTATCAAAGTTTTTGAAATAAAAGGTTTGAATCTCTCTGAGTAACTTGGTTTGAGTTTAAAAACAGTTTGTGGCTAAAACACATACTATGATTTTTTAGCACAAAATATGAAAAAAAAGAATAAATATCATCATATATTATATAATGTGAAATTTATTTTTTTATCCTTTTATGGAAAAATACAACGTCTGTTTTAGATTTTTTTATACTCGGTAACCTTAAGATACAAAAAACTTTGCTTAATTGTGTATTTTTAGCTGATTCTGGTGAAATATAAAATTATTTTTATACATGTGAAAAACAAAAAACATTTTTACAAAACCCTCAAACACCGTTCCCTTGACCATATTTTTACAATGTACATTTGTAGGAATTTTTACAAATTTTCTATTATTTTTACAAGTTATGTTACCAATTTTAGACATATTTTATATACAAATTCATAATCATTTTTATATAATTTTAACGACATGTTTTTGCTCTGGGCACCTAAAAAAAAATAACATGGTCTAGATTACCTCATGAGACTACGTTAATGTCTCTATAAATTGCTAAAAAACATATTTTTTAACATTTTTTCCAGCTGTCCGTGACCTGCTAAGTGGAAAATGCACTTTGTTTACAGTCAAACTGTAATTGTATTTTTTCCATCTACATCTTGCAAGATCTTCTCCACATTTTCCTGTAACAAACAAGAGACACTCGTACAATCCATGGTAAAAATTACTAATATTTGTTTTGCTTTTTTATTCCATTTGTATTTTCTATCAAAGTTTTTGAAATACTGTAGTATTTGGTTTGAATGTAGCTCTCTGAGTAACTTGGTTTGAGTTTACCATAAACAGTGCTTGTGGCTAAGCCCAACTATTTTGCTTTTACTGATTTCATATTTTGAGCAGGAAAATATGAAAGATAAATGAACTCAGGCATACATTCATATATGTGAAGTTATACTTATTATTATTTATTTTATGGACCCTCAAGTTCTGAAAAAGCTACTGGTATACACTTTCAAGACACAACGTTATATAAAAATACTTGTCCCTTGCTTACATTTCCTTGTTCAGTGAGTTTAGCTGCGAAGAAGTGTCTTTTACTAATCTGAAACAAAAGATCAATTATATGTCTATACCGCAACTACCAAAGAACATAGCCGTGGCTTTAACCACAAATTTATACCTGCACAATTATCAATGTCTAAGCAAACAAGATGGAGGATATTTATTTACTTAAATGTAGGAATTATGTAAGTGGGATTTTAGAGAACTACAAATCCTGATCTTATTTTTAGCAAGTCAGGTGTCAGTTCACCCATGTTAATTCGCAAAGACTATCCTCATAGACCAATTCGTAATTCAGAGGCCGTGGTTCAGATTCCCCGTTAAACTATAGGTCCATTAGTTGCCATCGGCTGTTGGGCTAATAATTAACAGTCTTGTCTAAGGAACATGTTAGCCTTAGTCAGTAACAAGACTACAAGATTGTGCCTACACTCAATCCTCTTTCATACTTGGCTAAAAATACCTATGTTATAGTATGGTTGCCATTTCAATGATCTAATCTACTTAAATGTAGGAAGAAAATACGTAAGTGGTATTTTAGACACCTACAAATCCTGATCTTATTTTAGCAAGTCAGGTGTCAGTTCACCCAGTGAGATTCTAGATCGACTTATCAGACTATATACCATTCAGTTCTATTTAGTAGTTACATTAAAGAAACACTATCGGAAAGAATCAGGCTCAATTGGAGATGGTATAGCTATATAGCTGTACTATCTGGAAAGGTTTGGTGCAATAATGCAGTGTTCAAGTGGTTTGGATTAAGACCTTGATGGAGACTCCAGACTCCCTTGAAGTAATTGACCAGGGGCTTACCTCTCGACGTTTTACGATCAGCTAACAACCCCCTCCGTCTTTACATCCCTCTCATGTCACCATTATTACTGTACGAGCTCTGGATGTGTGATAATCACTCTCCTTCTAGTGGCTTCCGTAGAAGGCCTTGGTTGACATGCATCAGCAGAACATTTTTAATAGTTCATGATAAAATTCCGGCCTTCAAATCCTCTCAATCCCAAACAACAAGAAGAACAAGTCTGATTATACAGATCTGGATGAACACCTATACTACCTACCGGGGGGAAGTAATCATCCTGGGCCAAGACTTTCTCTGGCCTAGCCTCGATTGGCAGACAGTTACTTCCCTTGTTGGCTCCAGTCATGAACACCTATACTACCTACCGGGGGGAAGTAATCATCCTGGGCCAAGACTTTCTCTGGCCTAGCCTCGATTGGCAGACAGTTACTTCCCTTGTTGGCTCCTCCTTCTATCTCTTTTATCATGCGAAAAACAGCAGAGTTGGCTGCATCGAACTTGGGTGGTTCATATTTCAAGAAGTTGAGGCTGAAAAAAGTCATAATATATAAAATTTACATATTTTATGTCTATCTATATATAATTCCTCATAATCTGAAGGTCAATAGTTTGATTCTCTAAGGATGTATCGTGAATCATTGAGCTATAAAAATACTAGCGCAACAGCTGGAGTGATGAAGAAACAGGCTATAACAATTACCAATTTGTTAAAGGAACCCTGCTGGTTTGTGCATCAGCTGCATATTTTCTACCAACTGTTCATAAGTTGAAATTCTCACAGTACTGACTTATATTGTTTTCAAAAGCAACTAATTTCTTTACCGATTAAACTATATAAACAAAATGGAGAAAGCATCAAAGACAACTGTTTTTCCAACAAATATGCATATTAGACAGTTTTAAGAGATCCAGGCCCACAAAACACTTGTAAAAAATCTGTGAATTTATTAGGAATTATTTTAGATTATAAGATGTCTTGGTCAAAACATATTGATCATGTATGTAAAAAGTTGTCGAGAGTAATTTTCTTACTGGTTAATGTAAAACGACATGTATCAGTAACTTACCTAAAAGTAGCTTATTTTGCTTTTTTTGAGAGAATTCTGAGATATGGCCTAGTTATATGGGGGAACGGAGTTGGTATAGATAAGGTTCTGGTTGTCCAAAAAAAAGCTCTTAGAATTATAACAGATTCCAAGTCACGTGAGCACTGTAGGCCGCTGTTTATTGCCACGGAAGTTCTTACTGTTTTAAATTTGTATATATTTGAAGTGTTAGTTTTAGTTAAAACTAAAAAAATATCCATAACTTCTCTACCAGAGCCATGACACATGAACACAATACAAGATACTGTAATAAACTAGAAATTAATAGATGTAGCTTAGCAAAAACCATGAAATATCACTCATATTTGGGATTAACAATGTTCAACAAGTTGCCTACAATATGTAAAGACATAACATCCAAAAAATGTTCAGATAAACTGTGCAAAAGGCTAAAGAAACACCCTTTTTATAATATTAGGGAATTTTTTTATTATATCATACAAGTCAGTGACTTTCTTTGATCTTGTCGAGACATTGTTGTAAATATTTCTAATTAAACTATACTAGTGTACTAGACTGTGATAATAATTGATTGTTCTTAAACTTGTATTTGACGAAATCTATTGATATTATGTAGAATGATGAATAAATGTCTTATTGTCTTATTTTATTAAAATCGATTTTGAATTTTGATTCAGTGATCCTTTAGTTAAATGTAAATTTCCAATCAAGTAATAATACAATATATAATACAAATCAAATCTAAATTTTTAAATGGATCATAAATAATTAATGATAGTGAGTAGTGACAAATGAATAAACTGATCTGACTCAGTAACAAAGCATGCTGTTTTGTTTTGTGAATTTTCCATAGGAAAGAAGCTATCACCCTAGGTCTCATGGCAAGACTTAACCATTAAAGGGCTACTGAAAATCACAGTCCCTGCTCATTTATTGTAAAAAAATCAAAATATTGTTTTCCCAACAAAAATAGTGGTGTGTGTGTCCGTGACCAAAATAACTCTAATAAAAATGGCCCGATTGAGACCAAATTTGGTAGAGATATGTATTCCTTCATAATCCAGACATATCGGTTAATCGGAAGGGGTATTTTGGAGGTAGGGGTTTGTACCCCGAAATTGGGATTTTTTTGTTTTTCACATGTAATTAAAAATGTTAAATTTTATCTTTTACCATTAGAATCAGCACAAAAAACTTCACAGTTTAGTTCCTTAAAGTTTTGCTCTATCTCTAACGGTTACTGAGATATAAAAAAATCTAAACACAGTACGATGTATTTTGAGGCTCCAATTTTAATTTTATGGAGGATGAGAAAAATTTAATATTTTACTTGTTAATGTATATATTTTTATGAAACTTGATATTTAGCTTCATATGGTTGAGATCCAACCATTTATGCTTAAAAATCACAGCTTATGTGTTTATCATTGCAGCTAATCTGCCATACTCTTTTACCATATATATGGAATAAATAGGCTAATTCCTTTATTTATGGACAGATGTTGATGTTGATGTGTATGTTCGACCATCAAAATCAGCTTAAAAAACTTCACAATTTAGTTCCTCTCTATCTCCAACAGTTATCGAGATATTAAAAAATCTAAAAACAGTACGTTGTATTTTGGGGCTCCAATGTTAATCTTATGGAGGATAAGGAAAAATTAATATTTCACTTATCAATCAATATTTTTGAATGAAACTTGATACTAAACTCCATCCATTTATGCTTAAAAATCATAGTTTATGTATTTATCATGGCAGCTAACCCGCATACTCTTTTCCGATGTTAATCATATAGGGAATAGGTAAACTTCTTTAGTTATGGAAACATGTTGATGAAACTTGGTATAAATGGTCAAATTAAAAATTGTTTATGGTAGAAATGCCCTACTTTCAGTGTCCCTCACAGCAGCAAACCTGCATACTCTTTCATATGTTAATGGAGAATAATCTAATCTAATCTAACGGGCAAATAATTCTCATATTTATAGACGGATAATGGTCAAACTTGTCATATATAATTATTAATAATAATAATAGTACACAGTTCTGCTGTGACAGGGGTATTTTTCTATGCGAGTAGTCTTTTTTCAGTTAAACTACAAAATAAGACGAAACCTAAAAATACTTTTTGGGAAAGCCAACCAAACCAGATGGGAATCCCAGGATTTGAACTCATGACCTCTAGCATGATGCACAATGATTCTTACCTCTAGGCTAGCAAAACATCCATCATTATGTTATGTTATTGGATTAAGCTCACCTCTACTGATATTCACTTTAAAACCCTATTGAAGATGTTGACAACTTAGTAACTTTAAGTATTTGGATGAATGCTCACATAAATATTTAAATTAAAACATACCCAATAGTAGTTCCAACCAAAACTTCGGACTGGTGAATGATAGTTTCAGCAATAAAGTCTTCATTGTAAGCATCTTGAGGTTTGTACCACTTTCTTCCACCAGGGAGTACTATTGGCCTTTCAGCACATTTTGGAAAATTTCTAATTAAAGATGGTTTACGCATAGATGGGTCCTGGAGAGAATAAATTACCCTTCATTGTGTATAATTTACTTTTCAAATAGAGTTATATTCCATTCTAACAGTTGTGATGTTAATTACGACAACTTTTGAATGCACATGAAAAATTGGATGCCTTCCTCATATCCTTACAAGAAGAAAAAGAATTCAGCTCTGCCATTTCCCCTTCCAAACAGTATCACAAATAACAGATATCAAGAACCAATTACCAGTTTATCACTCTTAATTTTCATCCTTAATGTTATACAATAATCTTTGGGGAAATTCATGTCAGCATAAAGATTTTTAAGGTTGAAAGTAGTCATTAGAATAATAGTAAAAATTCCCCTACCATGTAAAACTATTTTTCAAGATTTTAAAATTGATATGCGTAGCTACAGTGGGGCAACTGAGGCTATGCCACGCAACCCCAGAGTTTTGGGCACCCCTGAGAGGCCTCCAGAGCCAAATAAAATTTATTTATTTTATCTTCATATTTTATATGAATCTTCTGTATGTGTGTTTGTAATTGAACTCAATCTTAATGGCTGCACTGATTTTGACTCAACTTTTACTAACCATGAATCGAGGATGGTTTCTGTAAAGTTTGGTGTGAATCCGTCCAAAGGGCTCCAACCGAGATGGCATAAGAGGGTACATTGTCTGGTTTTAAAATTTAGGACCGTATTAGACTAGATTAGACCTGGTGACCTAGTCACAGGACAGAGTAACCGGCCAGCCGCCAAACTCTGGTGACCCTACCGGTGATCATAATGTAATAAGCGCTGTAAGAACTAGTGCTCACCAACTATCTCGTCTATCGGTGACCTAGTCCAATACGGGCCTTAGTGTTTACAAAATTAACAGCTGTGATTAAATAATTTAAAAGTTTCTTAAAAGTCATTTGTTAAAATAAAACAATTAGCAATATGTTTTACCATCCAATACCGCCTGAATCATTAGTTAATGTAAAATTATTAAGTAAATATACACTGCAGACAATGAAAAGTTTAATTCAACACGTTAATATTTTACAGTTTTTTGGGATTATGTATTATGATAAAAAATTACATATTTATATGTTTCAAGTTCACATGAATGCACTCATTTCTTTTACATAATTTGGATGAAAATACCTGAATTTGCCTCATTTTCGAGAAAGTAATAATAATTATTTTTGTTTCATATTTGCCAGCGAATCTAAACCTAATTAATCTGTTTTGTGCATCACAGCAATGTAACTCTAGTATTTATTATTTTGACAAAGAAAAAAATTTCCAACTTTTGGTTTACTGAAAATCAAAGTGACCCAAAGCTACAACTAAACGTAATGTCACATTCAAACAACATATGTGACTATTCTTAACTAAATAAATACTTAATTAAGAAGCACAATTTGCCAAGAAAGGTGAGTGAGTTGGCCTTGTCAATCAAAAATGATAAAGCTAACAAACTGAATTCCTCACATGTTATTAAAATTTATTACGAATGCAAAGCAAAGAAAAAAGAGTTTGGTGTAAACTAGGGATATGTGAGATTTACGTGCTTTTATGCTTTGTAAAAATAAACAAGATTTTTGTAAACATATTTTTTGTAGACATTTAGTCAATTAATTTATCTTAGTCATGTGATTTGTTTGTTGTGAAATATATTTTTATTTGTACTTTTAAGATTTTATATAGAGGTGAGCCATTCTCAAAAGTTTTCCCTGGCCTCTTATGGCCTAGCTACGCTATTTAGATTGTATACTGTATTTTTTTGAGTTTATGAAAACTTTGCCATTTTTAGAGCCTTCTTGGTCACTCTAGTAATATTTACCAGACAAAACATTTAATTAAACCCACCATCCATAAATTAACATAGTTTGAAAACTCCCCACAGTAAATTGACCCAAAACTATTTGATAAAATTCCTAACCAATTAAAATATAAATTATCTATCAATCTTAAAAAATGCTAACAATTGGTTGTTAACAATGAATTTTAATAATTCTATAGATGTTTATTTTTATGGAAATAGGGCTGGTTGATATTTATTCTATTCCTCATTGTTTGACAAACGCCCGGTTTTAACAAGTAGCGTAATGACGTTCTCTAAATAAATGAATTATTATTTTAAATATTAATTCTTAGGTCTAATTGAGTATTTTAAATATTAATTCTTAGGTCTAATTGAGTATTTTAAATATTAATTCTTAGGTCTAATTGAGTATATCACCTTCAAAGTTATTGGTTGTATATACAATGACAAGGAAACTAACAACATTTTCCCACATGCCCTATCGATTGATAATAAATTATTATTATCAATCGATATATTGTGGTAATATAATATTGTGGTATTAACCACATCATCCAATGTAACGGTATTTTTATATAGTTTGGTTAACTAAGAAATAGCTCTTTTGGAATAAAAATTTGTAAGTACAAAATAAAGGTTGGTTCCTATTTACCAGTAAAACAATACATATATATAATTAATTTCTTATCAGTTATTTCTTCTTCATACTAAAGTATGTATAATTTACAACAACGCGAATAAGTTTTTTATATTTCATTCAGTTTACAAATAATTAAAATTCAAAACTTCAAAAAAATACAAAATATATTTTTTTAATCTTACTTCTTGTTGTTGAATCTGTTTATTTTTCATGTTTTTAAACTGTTCAATCTCTGTATGCTCAACAAGATCTCCATAGTACATCTCGTCATCTGTCCTCTTTTCCTCCTCACTTTGTTGGTTGTGTGCTTCTATCTCAGGGATGGTTGACTTTTCTTCTGATTCTTCCATTATTTCCTCATGATACTCCCCATCAGAGATCTCACTTTTGTTTTCTTCCACTGTGACATCAATCTGTAATTTATTCAGGCAGTGTATGATTGACAATGCAATCACACATTTTAGTTTCTAAAATTTTAACCCTCCAATTGATAAGAACTCTGCAGTGTCTCTTTAGCGCTATCATGGTCGACAATTACCATCATGGTGTTGCCATCTGCGAGCTAATGCATGAACTAACACCTCGTAAAGTTCACTCTCGTGCCACTAGAGTGCTTTTCAAAGCCAAATAACCGCTTCCCAACCATAAGCAATCCCAATTTGACTTGCAAATGTATGATACGGTGGTGGGAGGACCCACCTTAAATAAATGGTGACTGGCTTGAGCGGAAGTTAACAGCATTCGTAGGCTTAATTGGGATTGCAGTAGACACCTGATTTGTTTATTTTACAAATGTATGGTTAAGGGGGGTGTTTTTCTGTTCACACTTAGTATTTTAAGAATAATTGCAAAGTCAAAGTAAAAACATACAGATTAAGTTCAAAAGCTCCACCACTCGGAGGGGTAAGTTATATAAGTTAAATTTGTACAAGGTGGCATTGAATGTAAATTATTAGTATTCTGTCAGTTCTTACAAGTGGCCTGCCTTATTCAGATCCCCTATTTTTTACATCTTAGCATTATAAAATTAATAGTTTGAGAGGGCTCTTCTTGAATGATGGCCTGTGAAACTTTATTTCTCTCAAAAGGAAAAGCCCAATACATCAAATAGCTTTTAAAAACTATGCTGAAGACTTGATTGTTTGCTGGTCAGTGTTAGACCAACTGCAACCATACTACACATAACCATAATTAATTTGTCTATACTCCTTCGTTCTTCTCAAAATTTGAATTAGTATTCAAATCATAAATTATATCTTAAATGCTTAATGAACACTTATCCTCAGTACAGTGTTAACTATATCATACTGAATCAAATGAAAGATGTTATTTAAACAATTTTGAATAACCTTACCTTCCAACTGAGATTTGATCGGATACTGTCACGTTTTTCACAACTGCTTTCAGCCACAATCTAAAACCAAATGTAAAATCTCAACTTTGGATATTTTACACACTCATGTTCTTCAAAATTGTGAACACGTGCATAAGTAACTTACAATCCATAGATGAAATAATGCAAGGTAGGGAAACAGTTATTAAACTTAATGGTTCTCTATTTTTCCACTTTAAACTTTTGGTATTCCTAACCATACAAATCGGTATGGCATAGACACTACAGAGTTGCCTCCTATGTTAATTTGGTTGAATATTTGTTATATTTTTTCACACTTTATTAATAAATATAAAAAACTAATTTGCTAATTTGTTTAACATCTTGTTCACACTAAACACTCTCAGAATAAAACATTAATTATATAAATGTTAGACTAATGTTGTTGTATTATTGAGTAATATTTAATAAATACGTTTTTTTAACTTCAAGACTAATATAATATGCACTGCTAATATTCATAATATTTCATTATGAAGATATGTATTATTTTACAAATATTTACTCGATGAATTACTTGAATATATCAGTGACTAATAAGACATGGTATCACCCTATTGAATATTTTAGGATGAATATTGGTGATATTTGATTTTTGGCATGTAAGATGTGACAAATAGTATCAGATGGTGCACCTGATTCATGCCACAATTCTTTTAAATTCTCAACTGCCCTTTACCAATTGTGGTAAACACATCACCTAATTTGACCAGTTGTTAATATGACAACCAGATGTTATTTTATTTGTTTATTTTGAAAGTTAAAGCCTGAGGCACACGGGTGATTATTTCAAGGCCGATGAAATAATTGGCCAATCTGTGCAACATAGATTAGAATGGACGTGCGATTCTTGATCGCCTGTGTGTGCGCTTCTAATCTAATCTATACTGCACAGATTGGCTGATGAACTAGTTTCCTTGAAATAACCATCTGTGTGCGCAAGGCTTAATTTTCTGGAA
This sequence comes from Nephotettix cincticeps, assembly GCA_023375725.1. NCBI lineage: Eukaryota > Metazoa > Arthropoda > Insecta > Hemiptera > Cicadellidae > Nephotettix > Nephotettix cincticeps. The sequence continues at coordinate 102,490,866 of CM041791.1, forward strand.
TTATTGTAACATGTCATTGTTAATACAACTTTCTTTTTGCTCTGACATTTTATTCCATTGAATGGTTTTTTTATTGTATGTGAGAAGCTGGTGTACTACTTACACCATTTAACACATTTGCTGCGGCACTCCGAAACCCCTGTTCCTCGCGCGGAGCGGCCTGTGTAGTTTAAAATAAACCAATAGGAAAATTCCAAGTGACCCAAACAGAAATAGATACTGCGTTATAACAAAGCTGGTCGTAGTTCTCTCAGATCCCTAAAGGTGGAAGCACAATCTACATCGGCAGATGCACCATCTTGATTTTAACCTAAATGTCACCACTCAGAAACGAGCAGTCCACTCCGCGCGCCAGGACCAGTACCACTCGTATCCGAGTGGTCCGCAGCGAACGTGTTAACTCTATAAACGTGAGGTTCCGTATTGGTAACACAATATAGTTACATAGCTGACACACTCATGATTTGATGTGTTGCTGCCACTGATTTCAGGCCATCTTTGTTACTACTTAGCTACCATTTAGTTTTAAGTCATCAGTATACTACAACAGGGGAACAGCTTATGTTGCACTTACTGGCTCACACCTAACGAATTAGGGGTACATCTTTCTTTGTCACCAGTCTGTACTTCCCTGTTTGCTTCTTCTCATATCTGTTGTCAAAGACAAAGAAGCTGTCAATGTCTAATGTCAATAAAGTGCCACAATCATCTTCCACTCATTTCTGATAAAATACACACCTTTAGACAAATTCTAGATCCACCTAAGCTATATTGAGGAAGTCACTGGTCGTATTAAGGGAAAAACGACTTATATGAGTATGACCAACCTCTTTGTCATCAGCTGCTACCTTAGCCTCGACAATCTTGGCCAGCTGCTCCCTGACAGACGTAAGGTTGGCCTGCAGAACCGATGGCAACTGCTGTATCGCTTCTATCTGCTTCTGTATCTCTGCCAGCTGTCTCTCAAACTCACTCTTGTATTCCACTTTTGTGGAACTCTCTTGGTTTTCATCCTGGATATATATCTCACTTTGTTGCTCGATGGATGGAGTCTTCTCCCTCAGTTCTTCAATGGAACACCCTCCCTCTTCCTTTCCACCACATTCATTAAAACGTACCCTCTGAAATAAAGGTTTAGATGTCAATTTTTCTCTTTGGATTTTTTCAATGATAAATAAGACTCTTATTGTGATTGTTATATATATTTTTTAGTTTCATATGCATTAGCTTTGACATTATTTAATAAGAATTGTAAGCAATGAGTTATGAGTATTAATTATCTTCAATATCGTAGCTGAATCAGAGACTATTTTTTTGAAACTGGTACGATATACAATACTGGGTCACATAAAAATATTTAAAACTCAAATTTATTCTGATGAAGTTATAATAATATATTAACTATATTAAAATATCTGTAAAATTATCGAAGTCAAAACATTTTTTGTTCATTAATATTTCTAGAATACAGTGAATAGTATTTTCTTGAAGTCAAGTTACAAGAAAAATAACAGCAATACCAACCTAAATAATAGTAAGGACGCAGAGCCCAGAAAGTAATTGCATCATTATTTTCCTCGGTACTTTAAGATATAATATTAATAATATGAATATAAAAAATAATTTTCGTCATACTGCTTCAAAAAAAGCTGTTTTGTGTTGAAGGAATAAGTTCTTTTTCTTCCGAGGACTAAACATATTAGTAAAATGATTTTTTGAGTCCTAGATCGCAAAAGATCATTGTTGATGGTATTTTTGATACGAGGTCAGCATTGGATTGTAAATCATCGATAAAGTAACTGCAACAATTAATATTGATTTTTGAAACTGGTAATCGACTATTAAATGGAACTATCGAATGGTTGAAATCGAAGATAAACAACCAATCGGGAATCAAGAAAGAACTGCTACAAATAAGTAAGTAACATAACAGCCAGTGGCGGCTCGCCTATAAGGACTCTCGGACGCCGCCCCCCCCCAAAGATTTGAAAAAGGAAAAAATAATTAAATACTTATTTAGTTATAACTATAGATCCAACTAACAAAAATGTTTTAACAGTCGTATACAACGAAATTATAGCGGGAAAACATACAAAAATAGCGCGAAAAGTTCGTATTTGTAGCCGTGGGGCGCTCGCCAGAACGTCCCAATCCATTACAATGCATTTATATGAAGAGAGGTAGTGGTGGGGGTGGCTGGTGCTATGACGCGTCTAAGCCTATCTCTTATGGAAGTCTTGGGACGCCGTCCGCGCATGCGCAGAGTAACATTTGTGGCGAGTTGACAGTTGATTGCCGCGCGCTAGTTGTCTGTTTGTTTTTGTGTGTAACAGAGGTTATGTTTGTGTTGATATAACTAAGTAGTGTAGTTTTGGTACACAATTAGTAAGTTAACTGTGTACCAGAAAACAATGCTTTTTACATTAACAAAGTTCGCGAATTCTAGAAGTGTTTGTTATCTAGAGGAGGTAATCATTGCGAATATATTTTTTGTTAAGAACATCTTATGTTTGCAAAAAGAACAACATTAGTGTATTGCAGGTACATCCGCGTGAAAAATGAAGGCGCTAAAATGTTAAGTTAGATATTTACGTCTTTATTTAAATACCGAAACAAATAAAGCTTTTTTCAATATAATTTACCCATACAATTGAGAGTTCAAATTAAGTCGATCCATAACACCAAGAGTATAGTATTTATTATTCAAGGTTATGAGGAAAACTAGATATTTTAGTTAAAAACGAAACACATGCATATTTTCAAAAATTTGCCGCAGAGAGAACACCCGGACCCCCCCCATCTCCTGGGTTTTGTCCCCCAAAATTGGGTTTTTTGCATTTTCCCATGTAGTTATTTAAAATTTTATTTTTCACCATTAGAATCAGCTCAAAAAACTACACAATTTAGTTTCCTTTTTTTTGTTTTGCTCTATCTCCAACAGTTATCGAGATATTAAAAAATCTAAACATAGTACATTGTATTTAGGGGCTCCAATACTATTCTTATGGAGGATAAGGAAATTAATATTTCCCTTATTGACAAATAGTTTTAGACGAAACTTTGTATTTAGCTTCATGTGTTTAGGATCAATACGTTTATGCTCAAAAATCATAGTTTATTAGTTCCTCACATCAGCAAACCTGCATACTCTTTCCCATGTTAATCTTATGGAGAATTAGCAAACTCCTTTATTTATGATAAAACTTGGTATATGGTCAAAATAAAAATAGTTTATAGTAAAAATGCCTATTTTCAGTGTTCCTCTAAGTAGCAAACCAGCATACTCTTTTCCATGTTAATGTTGCGGAGAATAGGCAAAATACTATAATTTATCAACAGGTATTGATTAATCAAATTGTTATATACTTTTACAGTATTATAATTGCCATATTATTGAGGTGGAAATTCGCTGAGTACGCAGGTGTGCTGCGACAGGGGTATTATTACCTTTCTAACCTTTCTATTCTTACAATTGAAATTACAGGTACTTTCACATTCTGTATGTGGTAGAGTAATATATTATATGGTAATTCCAAAATCATCCCCACTTGTTGTATGGATCATCCTTCCACTAATTTAAGTTGAATTAAATTTTGACTTACATATTATCAACAAATGAATTTATGTAATAGTACAAGATCAATAGTGAACTATTTTTAAAATATTTTGTATAATCGTGGAGATAAACACAATAACATATTGGATCTCAAACACATAATCTTGATAAGCAAAAGTCTAATTTTTCACCATATTTTACAATACAAATGACAAGTTAATATTAGCAAGATAAATATTTACAAATCACCTCTTCATGGACATTCTCCGTGGAGATTGCCTCAACAATAGTCGGTCCTTCCTCTCTCCCCTCCAAGAAATCCTGCCTCTCGCCCTCGTCCTGATTTTCCTGAATTTCAGTGAAAGACATTTCCTCCATAATCTGTAATCTCTCAGTGTGTGTGGTGGTGGTTTGTGTGGTTTCTGTTACATTTTTTGTAGCTGTCGTCTGCTCTACATTTACCTGTGTGTTCTGTTAGTACGCACACAAACTATACATTAGTAGTGAAAAATAACAATCATGTTCATCGTCATGAGCATTCACAAGTATTATGATTGGCCAAATTTATCACTGTATATTCTGTTCCATTTGTTATTTTACATCTTAATACAAAAATAACAATCATGTACATCGTCATGAGCATTCACAAGTATTATGATTGGCCAAATTTATCACTGTATATTCTGTTCCATTTGTTATTTTACATCTTCATACATTTTTTACATGACATAAATGAACTTAAAAAGCAAAGATTGTTGTTTCTAGGGAAAAATATTTAAGAATATCAAATTAAATATGTTTAAGAAGAAATATGTTTGAATAAAAAAAACTTATTTAATCATGCCATACATATTTTTTCTAGTTCAAGGAAATAGGTATGATTCCTAACCAATTACTGATAAAATTATACTCAACAAAACTGACTTTTGTCTTTGATAATTTAATTGAAGCATACGTCCTTAGTCACAAATAATTAATTATTAAACATGGATCCGTTAATTATTTTTTTTACTATTATTTTTGTAGAAATGAGGGTTTCAATTTTGCAAGTGGTTTGTTAATGTTAATTTTAATGTCAAGCAAAACAAATCACACTGCTATTTTAAAATCATTATTGGTACTCATTTCAAATGTTGGAGTTTATTAATTGATAATACATCATATAGTAATCAAAGTTATTTGTCGTTTTAAACTTTCATTAAGTTCCTTTGATTTCCCCACCAATTTGACAAAACCCCACCATTTAACATAATTTTATATCCATTTTGTTCTTCGTACAATAATGTTCCCTTCCTCTCCTTGCCAGAACTGTCAAATTTATTTTTTTATTGAATGGTTACTTAAATTTTTCCTAAAAAACCCTTAAGATTAGTCAATGAATATAGTTTAATATTTTTCACTTTTACAAAAGGGGTTTCCCTTAAATTCAACAAGCCATAGAAAGAAAATAAAATTGCGCAATCATATCATGTTAATAATAATTTTCATTTGGAAAAGAAAAATTACATGTATCAAATCAAATGTATGCTTTATAATTGTCAAATTGTTCAGTTTTCTAAATATAATTTATTTTCTAATGCAGTAAAACACTGGAAATCATGACCTGTGTTGTTGATGGTGGTGGGGATGTTTCTAGTATTGGGGTAGCAACACGCTTTTTCCAAGGTAAATCTTCTGAAGGAGGTGATTTATTTTTTGGTTTAGGTATAGGTCTCTTTGGTGTTTGTAAGAATGTAGAGAACCTCTTATTTGGATCCTTTTTGAGCTGCTCCTCCTCAGACTCCTCCTTTTTTAAAACCGCTCCTTGGAGCTCCTGCCAGCCAATATTGTTACGATCAAGACAATATAATGTCCCATGCAACTAAACAATACTACTTTAAACCACACATCTAACAGCTACCTGGCTACTATGTAACAGCATTCAAATGAAATTTTACAAACTCTTACGATGAAGATGTTTGATTGATTAAAACACAGAGAAAAACTTGTTCAATTGAAATCTTTAGTTATAAAATGTCATGCCTTAGATTCTTCTGAAATTTGTAAAATATCTAAAGTTACACTACTATTATAGTTGAAAAATTGTAAAACTTTATTACAATTTCTATATGATTCCATAAAATTTAGAGTATTATTTAATTTATTTTAAATTCTGATAAAAAACAAAGACATTTGGTGTGAATTATGATGTAGGATGTAGATGTACACAATAGAACACCCCCTACTACCTTAAGTTTTATGTCCATTGTTCATAAAACTATTGGACATATTCATGATAAGACAGTTACAGTCATCAGTGTAATGTGTTTTACGATATATGTAGCTTTGTCACTTTGGACGTATTCATGATAAGACGGTTACAGTCATCAGTGTAATGTGTTTTACGATACATGTAGCTTTGTCACTTTGGACATATTCATGATAAGACAGTTACAGTCATCAGTGTAATGTGTTTTACGATACATGTAGCTTTGTCACTTTGGACATATTCATGATAAGACAGTTACAGTCATCAGTGTAATGTATTTTACGATACATGTAGCTTTGTCACTGACAAAGACTAGCTGATTCATTTGCGTCACAAAAAACCGAACCCATAATCACATGAAATAAAACCTCTAACAACTGTTACATTTTGGTTTGAATGTTTATCACTTCAGCAATTTAAAATTAGTCATTACTGTATTTGCATTATCCTAAATTATCCATGTTAATCACATTAAAACATATCCTAGCACATCTTGAAATGAAATATTTTTTAATGGAATGAACAGATAAATAAAACTAAGTAGCGCAGTCTAGCAGGAATAGTTTATATGAACATTAAACAATCGTATACATATAACTAATAACTAACCTTAAATACACTTGAATCTTTGATGAAGTCTGTCCGTGGTATGATCTTCTGAAAGTTTATACTGCAAAAAAATAGTGACATGGGTTATTTATATGATTAACATAAATAAAACTTGATCTTTTTGACTATTTTTATGATATTGACAATAATTGGTAATACATGTTTATATGTGAATGGCAATTACAGATTTCTTATTTCTTATTTTATCTCTAAAAGTAAACAAAATTGTGAGTTATTTTTACACAATTTCATTTTTTACACTTCATGATTGCAATAGACTGCATCCTTCATCAGATATGATTATGGACGACAACTATTAATGGTATGTTGTACAGCTTTTATAAATGGATTTTAGCAATCTATAATATTATAAAGAAGAGGTGGTTTCTGTATGTTTGTTTGTGGGTTTGTGGGTTTGTGTGTTTGTGGGTTTGTGTGTTTGTGTGTTTGTGGGTTTGTTGTGGCAAATGAACGCAAAAAATACTGAACCAAACAGTTTGAAATTTTACACAAAGACAGATCTTAAACTCATGCAACACATAGGCATACTCATTTCCTTAAAATCCTCTCGGGCTACGCCCTGTGAACGTCCTAAGTTTCAATGTTTACATTTTTAGAAAATGAAAACATAAAATTACTTGAATTCAACAGCTGTAAACACTAAAATTTGACAGTTCGAGAAGCAGAAGACATGGTTGCTGTAAATACCCTGGGATTCAAGGTTTACAGTTTTTAATGTCAACATCCGTTTACTTTACATTTTGACAGTTCGGTAAGAAAAATAAATAAAGTTAATTTTTACACATAAACTGCTGGATCGAAATTAGTGAATTATTAGCTCAAAATAGTGGAATGGTAGATTTTTTTAATTTTCTCCCGATGCCTGCCTCTATTACGTTAATGCTTATCCTCTCCCAATATTTGACATATGTTACTTTGTCATGTTTAGATATATACTTAGACACGTGTTTTGTCATTTTGTAAACAATAAAGAATTAATTATCAATAACTTAAATGTATCTGTAGAGCCTACACCTCTCAGCCTTTTTTACCCGTGCGAAGAACGGGTACTTTGGCTAGTAAGTAATAAAATATTCTTAACTTGTCAAGATTCAATGTTGGTATATTAAGGAAAAGATATTGCAATGAATATAATTATTATAATACCTAGGTCCTACATGTGTTTCAAAACAAAAGCTTATGAAACATTTTCAAGTTTAAAGAAATTTTTGTCGAATAAAAAATTGATTGAAAACAGAAAATATTGAGAAAATGTATTATTAAATTTATACCAGGCAGTCAAAATATAAGTCATTAGCTTAATTAATCTAGTCTAAAAGAATGCCAATGTCATAAAATAGTCAATGTTGATTATTTCCACAAGTAAACTTAAAATTATATTATTACTAGACAAGATTTTTCTGGGGAATCTTACAATCATTTTATATTCCTAATTTGTTTGGAATATCATTTTATATTTCTATTGAAAATTTAAAAATCAAGGTTAGGCACCATAAAAAAGAAAATCTTTTCAATCTGAAAAATATTTAATAAGATAAATATTAATCTATATCACTCAATCAAAATGACTAACAGTTCAAAAGTTAACATTAGTATTTTATAATATAGAGTAGTTGCAAAATACATAGTTTTATTTTCATATTGAATAAAGTGACAAGTAGGATAAACTTGAAATATAGTTTAAAGGGGACATGTTCTAAATTCAAAGTATAACACAAAAAGAGCCAGCTGCTTGACCAATTTATTAATTTCTTATTCAACAGGTTTAATAACAGGTGGTTCTGTGTACGAGTGTTCATGAGGAGTACGGTATTAATGTCAGTAGATAAATTAACATAATCCTGATGTGAAGTCAAACCATCTAAAGAAATTTTCTTTAATGGCTCTTTATTTTTAAGTTCTTTAGAAAAAGAGCTTTGGATCTCACCAGTCTGGTTTTTATCTACACTAACTATTGCCTGTGATTCTTTCCTTTTACCAATAATGTCTATTTTATTTTCTACCAAAAACCTATTGGATCTCTTAATAATACACTTTTGTCTTTGATGTTTTCATTTCAACAAAGTTCTTCATGAGCTTTGCTTTCCTGGACTTCAATTTTAAAAGTATCCTTATCATATTTATTTCCTTTGCAATCTTGACGATACTCTAACACTTTATCCCTTAAATCATCTTGAGGCTCAAGTAAGTTGTAATCTATTGGCAGATTTTCCTTAACATTCATTTTTTTCGGTAATTCATTTCACCAGTCAGTTTATCAGAATTACTCGCTTTATCATATGTAATCACTGAATACTGCAATTCATTCTCGAGTCCAAAACTAGAGCTCCAAGTAGGATTCCCAAAGAAACTGCACTCGATCTGACAAGACAAGCATTGCTACAATCTCTCTTTGATGATGGCATTAGATCTTGTAATGACATTTTAGAATGACTTGTTAGAATATGTAGTTATGATCTTGTAGAATGTTGTCAATAAAATGAATATCCATCAATCATCCTCTTAATTTGTCCACTATGATTATTATATTCAGCATTAATAAAAGTAGCAGGTGAATAAAAAACACTAGTATAAGATTTTTAGAAATTAATTTAATATAATAATAAGTTTAAAGTGAACTTGACCAATTGATCTGCGTATGAAAATTAATATTCCAGCTATGACAACTAATAGAAAGCTTTAAGGTGAACTGCTATTTTACAGAATTGAATAAAACTAGAGCTGAAAGAGAACTATTTAACATTAGTTCATAATGGTAGGATAATGGGAAAGTTGTCCAACTTACTGTAAATATAACAATACTTGACAAATTAAATTTTAAAAATCTTACCTAACTTTTAAGATTTTCAATTGCATTAATAGCATAATATTATAATGATTCAGATTAATTAATCATAGATCAAACTGATAACAACATATTTATTTAATTTTAAAATGATTTTTCATTGTGAATGATACAAAACAATAAAACTTCAAATAATTTATTATTTGAATATAAATTTAATATTTCAAGACTTATAACAAGAATTGTGAATGCTTGTTGATCTTATGAACTCACCCGACTATCCCCTGATCCAAAACCTCTGCTTCCCCCGTCAGCAATTCTGTTATTTTCTGCTCCTCCATTTTCTCTTCGAAAATATCTCTTTCAATGTCCTCAGGACTTAGGACATCTAAAATATAAATATATTTTTGGTTTATGCAAACATAAGGAATCCTTGTATTTAAAATTTGGAGAAGCATTCTTAGTTTTTTGCAATAAAATATAGTAATGTTGAATATACAAAGGTAATCCAATCTATAAAAGGTAAGTTTTCTATTGTAATATATGCTTTACAACATCAAAGATTAGTCTAGAAATTATAACATGATCCATGACACGAAAAAATAAATAAACAATAAACAAGAATGAACATACTAATAATACACAGTAATGTTCCAAGGTTCCCCAAAAATATTTGATCATGCTGGAAAATGGTATTTTTTCAATGTGTTCACTCTATCATTCTGAAACAAAAGTTTTAACACACAAATTTCACTTTTAAGGCTGTTTTATTCTTTCCTTATATTGTTTTCTAATAATAAACCCCAAGCAATGTAATAAATTTTCAATTAATTAATTAACATCTAATTACTTCTTCACATTAAAGAGCCCATAAAGCAAAACCAATTTTATTTTTATTTAATTTTTCTGTATTGTTAAGGCAATAAAATATGGAACAGAAATTGAAAAAGGTGACTTGGTACATACTAACAAAATTTTCTAGATATAAGAACTCCAAAAGTAAATACCCCGTTGTAGCAGACCTACGTACTCAGCGAATTTCCAAATCAATCATGTAATAATTATATTAAATTTCAAGATTTATCAATATCTGTCGATAAATATACGAGTTAGTTATTTGCCTACTCCATAAGATTAACATGGGAAAGAGTATGCAGGTTAGCTGATGTGAGGAACACTGAAAGTAGGAATTTCTAGTATAAAAAATTTTTATTTTGACCATTTATACCAAGTTTCATCAACATGTTTCCATAACTAAAGAAGTTTACCTATTCCCTATATGATTAACATCGGAAAAGAGTATGCGGGTTAGCTGCCATGATAAATACATAAACTATGATTTTTAAGCATAAATGGATGGAGTTTAGTATCAAGTTTCATTCAAAAATATTGATTGATAAGTGAAATATTAATTTTTCCTTATCCTCCATAAGATTAACATTGGAGCCCCAAAATACAACGTACTGTTTTTAGATTTTTTAATATCTCGGTAACTGTTGGAGATAGAGAGGAACTAAATTGTGAAGTTTTTTAAGCTGATTTTGATGGTCGAACATAAAATTTAAAAACTTTTTAAATTAGATATGAAAAACGCAAAAACCCCAATTTTTGAGTACAAAACTCCCCCAAACTACCCGTTCCAATTGATCGCTATGTCTGGTTTAGGAACTCGTCCAAGCAAATGTAGGAATACTTATTTCTACCAAATTTGGTCTTGATCGGACCATTTTTACGAGATTTATCGTGTTCACAGACGCGATGTATATATATATATATATATATAAATAAATTTCAACAACTATTGTTTTGGTCTCTGGGCACTTAAAGAAGATAAAATAACATGGTCCCGGGTTTAAGTCTTGCCATGAGACCTACGGTAATTGCTTCTCCCCTATGGGGAGTTCGCTAAAAAGGTTCATTTAAAAATTTTGATAATATTCCTTAAGTCCAACAAACACCTATATTTTAGCCCTTTTCTATTAACAAGGAACTAGAATAAATATTATTAGTGTTTATAGAATTCCTGCCTATTCCTAGAGTAATTAATGCAAATAAACAAATGAAATTCATATGTAAATTAATATAAATGCAAAGAAAAGTATTTGAGTTTTTGTGATTATATATTAATTTAAGTATTCCATAATTGACCACTAAATTCTTTACCCATTATTTAAGGTCATTACATTTAGACAGTGAATTGAGCATTTTTGACAGTGAATCAATTCAAATTATTGAAAACAATATCATTAAGTAATTAATTCCTAAATAATTGAAATATGTCAAGTATTTAATAATCCATATAAAATCATTTTCTACTCCAAAATGGAACAAGGATACTATCTACAAATAAAATCTCATAGATTATCAAAGTATTTTTTATTCAATTCAACAAAGCCAAAAAACCAATCAACTACACAAAAACTTACTAGTAGTAAACTCAACTTTTTTTGAGAATTAACAAAACAGAAAAATAACTCCAGACAATTAAAATACAAATGTAAAGAATATCTTACTTCAGATATTCTGAAAAATACATCAAGTGCAACAGGATATTTTCACCAAAAGCTTTTGGGGAAACAAGGATCACTCACCTTCCATTTTGTGTGTGGACCCACCATGAATGATGAAAGACTCATTCACAGTTTCTGAAACATCTCCTTCGTCCTGGGCTGAAGCTGATAATACAGTCGAATACTGTGTTATCACCTCCTTGCTATAAGTAAACGTCTCCCCTGGTCCAGAAATGCAACCAAAACCATTTTGGGTTCCTTGAAAGCCGTGTTGAGATTTCTCAAAACCATTTTGGACTGGCATAAAACTATTTTGTGCTGCAGCTGATTCTCGTTTCGTTGATGCTGATCGTCTTCTATCCCGAGACATTGATCTCGACCGTGAACGAGCTCGACTGGGTGATCGAGAAGGAGGAGGAGTTACCGGGAGTTCCTCAATTTCTGCGATTCGGCCCTTTGGGTTTATTTTAACATTGAAGGCAGCCACAGTATCTTCTGCTTCTTCCTCGTCTGACTCTGGAGGAGGAGAGGGCTGCTTGATGACTGCCGGAGGCGGTTGGTAGGGTGGGGGAGGTACAGGCTTGGGCCTTGGTGTTTCTGGTGGCACTGTGATGCCCATCAACTGCAAAAGTATTGATTAAAATAATAAAATTATTTGACTTGGTAAATTACTTATAAAATTTTTTGACAAAAACTGTCATTTAGACTCTAAACATTTTATTTTTTGAGAAGCTTAGCTTTTATTCTTCCTACTTCTACCAAAAACCTGAACCCATTAAACATGAGTGTCTGCTGAACTTTTATTAGTACTCAAACTGTTAACTAGTATTTAGAAAAATATGTGTTCCTTTACATAACCATCACATCCGTTAATCCCATGGTTTACACCTCGGGGCGTTGCAACATGATATTGCTAACAAAGGCAAAACTAGCTTTGCTAGTTTACTTTAGTTAATGGCAGTTGTGTAACCTTGTGATGAAACTCTAATATCAAGCCAAACTAGTGCCTCTGATAGGACTATTTATCCAACCAAGCCCAACAAAGAAGTTTTTATTGGTCAAGTTAAAACATATTGGGGTTAAAAATAATACTTTTGATGGTTTTTCTTCATATTTTGATAATCATAAGCAATACGTAACAATTAATGGTATTGACAGTGAGACTAATGGGGTTGATTATGATCTTGTCCAGGGCAGCACTTTGGGTCCTCTGTTATTCCTTACATACATTAACAATATTTCTAAACTAAATATTGATGACACACTTTTTCTTTTCGCAGATGGTACGGCTTTAATTTCACACGGGAACACTTGGGACAGCACGTATAACAGCGCATCTTCGGACCTTATCCGTATCAAGAATTGGTTTGACGATAACATCAATGTCAATAAATGTCAATGTTAATAAAACAAAGTGTTTACCCATCTATTTTAAGAGAGACTGTGGTCCAGGTCCGAGATTGCTCAGGATACACTCCTGCGGTGATCCGCGGTCAGTGATCTGTACTTGCGAAGTGATTGAGAGTGTGGCACAATATAAATACTTGGGAATAGTAATTGATCATAAGCTGTCCTGGGAGCCCCATATTCAATACACAAAGCAAAAACTGATGAAACTGATCTATGCCTTCAGGCAACTTAGCAGGGTCCTGACGGTGGATCGCTGCAGGGGTGTGCATTATGCCTATGTGCAGTCTCTTTTGCAATATGGTATTCTGGCTTGGGGAGAGGCCTCCGCCCCTCCCAAATTAATAAACCTTTGGCAGTATCCCAGAGATCCATTATAAAAACTATCATACACAAAAGTTGAATTTACCTTTCGTTAATTTACGTTCTTAATAGCCTATTAGACAGCTCTGTTTGAAAACTTTACTAATTTATATAAAAGAAAACAAAAATTCTATTTTTACCATCACTTTGAAACCAGAAGGAAGGAAAATGTTGGCTTTCGAATTCCTAAGCTAATCCACATTGCAAATTTATTTAATTCTTTTTATCTAGCACATCAGCTTTACCATAATCTTCCCTGAGAGATTTTATTGGCCGAGAGAGACAGTGTCGCTGTTTTTAAGCGAAAAGTGAGGGAGTGGCTGCTCCATATCAGTTCCGTGGCTGCAGAACAACTTATTGTTTCTCCTTAAGTGTAATGTGGTAGACTATATTCAAATCTAATGACATTAATTTTCATTCTTTTTTAAATTTCGTTATCTTACATAATTGTATCTTGTCAGGTCCTACTCAAATTTCTTCTTTTCATATTTCACCTCTGCAATTTGGCTACCTTTTGTTCTCGTGACACACTTTTATGCTGTTTGTTGTATTTTAATTTTCTTCACATTAATAGCAGCAATAGGATTATATTTATTTTTGCCATCTAGACACTAAAATATTCTAGATAAATGTTGTTTAATTTCATTAAACATGAACTGAGAGACTGTTCGGCTCATCCTCACACTCAGACGTATAGTCTTGTGAAGATTTTCCAATTTAATAATAATGTGTTTGTTATGACAAAATGTACTACTTCAGGAAAAAACTGATTAGTATGCCTATATAAACTAATTTTATTAAAATATTTATTAATTTCCAAAATAACTCACTGGATCAGTGTAATCCGGCAAAGGTGTCCCTCGACCTTCTGTATGTCCTCTGAAAATAAATAGACTAGTTACCAGATAGATATTTGCAATACCTACGGACATGATCGTAATCAAAGTACATACACTTTTTTACAACAAAAATAACATTTAGCATAATGGAAATTTTAACTAATCTCAGAAATTAAACATTATTATTCCACTTCAAGGATAATGTGTATTTTATGAGAGAATAAGTCAATAATCAATACACTGAATTATGCATATAATAATGTATTCCCATAAGGTAATATTCTTGTTTATGGTGAACTCAATAGGAATACAATTTATTCCTGGTGGAAGTTGACAAATAAACAAACAAATAAATAAAGAACCAAAAAATTAATGACAACGTAATATGTGTTAGTGTTTAAATGTTCTAAGTGTTTCAAATGTAATACATCTTTTAAAAAGACTAAGATGACCTGATGATGTGACTGTCGTCACAAAACCGGTAGTCTAAACGCTACAAAAAGGATATTGAAATGTAAAAATATTGCTATTAAATATAATATTTATTCCTCTCTTGATTTTGACTATTTATATGTGTTGCGGAGGACCATGCGGTGTTAGACTTACTTGGTTGACTTACGTGGTTGTACACGATTTCACCCTAAAAAACACTTTAAATGAAAGACATGACTGTGATATAGTTTGATGTATTAAAGCAAAAACATTTCATCCATGTTCGTTTACATTTTGATAATAACAATAGATTTTAATAAAAACATATGTTCGTTTAAACAAAAAACACTGAACAACACCGGCCCCCTTAAAGAACCTTAGGTCTTCGATATGTACTCTTTGGGTAGCGGTAATAGACACAATTGTGTTACTGGTCGTGTATAGCTTCCATCTTTAGTCTTGACTTTCACAATTCGCACGACATTATCTGATCCAGGAAAAGTTTCTGTCACCCTTCCTCTTGGCCAATATAATGGATTGTTGTCTGTCTTGAGTAAAACTAAATCTCTGACTTTGATGTTTGTTGCGTTTTTCTTCCATTTAGTACGTTCTTGCAGCGTATGTATATAATCCAGACTCCAGCGCTTCCATAGATTTTGCGCAAATTGCTGAACCTGTTGCCAATTTTTGAGTCTGTTGGATGGTATTGTGGTGACATCTCGCTCTGGAATAATGGATAATCGCCTGTGAGAAAATGACCTGGCGTCAAGACATCAAAATCATTTGGATCACTCGACATTGGATGCAATGGGCGTGAATTAAGGATAGCCTCAATTCGAGTAGTCAACGTCATCAGTTCAGGCAAGGTTAGTACTGATGTTCCCATTATGCGTGTGAGATGGTGTTTGACACTACGAACTGCCCGTTCCCATAGTCCACCGTGATGCGGTGCAGATGGGGGGTTGGAATGGAAACGTATTCCATGTGCCTTAAACACGGATGAATCAGTAGATGGAGACCCATGACTGCAAAATATGGGTCAGGAGAGCCGTTGAGGGACTTTGGTGACTCTCGGTGAGATTCCGGTAGTTGTTGGAGAAGCTGGTTAGAGTTTGAAACCCATTTGCGTAGTTCAAAACAACCACGAAGAAGTAGTTGTTGTAACTGATTTTGTAAGTCCATAGCAGATGATAATTAATCTGCTCCAGTGATGATGTCATCAATGTAGGTATGATTAAGCAGAGCATAAGCCGCTTCAGGGAAGTCATGACCTTCATCTCGAGCTAATTGATGTAAGGTACGAATTGCAAGATAAGGGGAGCTGTTGACACCGTATGTTACTGTGTTCAATTGAAATGTTTTGAAGTCTTGAGAGGTGTCAGATCTCCATAAAATGAGTTGAAGATTCCTATCATCAGGATGAATCAAAATCTGTCGGTACATCTGTTTGATGTCACAACAAATGACAATGTTGTGTCTGCGGAATTGCATCAATATGTCAGCAATATTATTTTGAAGCTTAGTCCCGGCCATGAGTATATCGTTTAGTGACAACCCAGAGCTGGATTTGCAGCTTGCATCGAAAACAGTCCTCAACTTGGTAGTGGAACTGGATTCCTTTAGAATACCATGATGTGGCAAATAATAATGAACTGTATCTTGTGTAGGTTTGTCACATTCAGTCATGTGACCAAGGGTGAGATATTCTGACATGAAGTCACGATATAGTTTTGCAAAGCGTGGGTCCTTGTTAAACTTACAAGGACTTAAACTTACTTGTTGGCTAAAAGGCGTTGCTTTGCCGCAGTTTGGGAATGTCCTAGCGACACGTTAGTATTCTTGATTGGAAGCCTGACGATATAACGCCCGGTTTCATCTCTAGCATGGGTTGTCTCAAACAAGTTTTCACACGCAACGTTATCTTTTGGTCGAACATAATGTGCTGGAACATCTTCTTGCACCCAAAATTGTTGAATGCAATTGTGCAATTCATAAAGAGGAATAGAGTGACAACATATACTCGAGGTACTTGAATGTTGCGAAATATGAAGTGAAGATGTAGACAAAGAAAGCGTTGTACCCATTACAATATGACCAAGTGGTGAATTGATTAAATATGGCATATCAGGGCCTAATAGGATTGTAGGACCTGAGAAGAGTTGCGGGAATAAGGCTGCACCCAGAATGATATCAATGCGGTTTGGTACATGATAAGTGGGATCAGTAAGATCATAGTGCTTAGTAAGATGAATGACATCTGGTGATACTGGTGTACGAGGCAGATTAACAGTGAGTTTGTCCAGGATAACCATCGGATGATCCTTGGCAATGGTAACACCTGAAGGTGTCTCTAAATTACCATAAATTTGACCCTTGTTGCGGGAAATATGTTGATTTATACCCACTATTTGAGCATTGCTTGCTTGTCGAGTGGCATTGAGTAGAGAGACTGCTCTTTCAGTGATTAGTGAACACATACTACCAGAATCGCACAGTGCACGAAAGGTATGTGTTGTACCATTTGTAGATCATACATTAATTAGTACGGTACCAAGCAATACCATAACAGCCTTGTCAACTGATGATGATAGTCTATTATGTTGTGCAGCGAGTGTAACAGACTTTGGTTGGTTGTGACAACTGAACCTTGCAGCTGATTTTATGATCATATGTTTTTATTTATTTAAATTATTATTATTGTTGACTAATGTTGTGATTTGTTATGTTCCTTGAAATAATACATTTCAATTTGTCTTTCAATCTATAAAGTGAGTTTTTTCCTTTGTATGTATTTTTTATATAACAAGATATATTACAAGTAAGTGATATTTATCTACTTTCAACATTGGCCATCAGGCCTGGTCCTCCGAAGCATTATCCACCAGACTTATTTGACTGAGATGTAAACTCCTTTACTTCGGAATTGTTAGGAAGACTAATTGATGATGAAGGTGACACAGGAAAATGTAGCAAGGTATTGTGCTTTTTGTGGCAGACCTTGCAAGATGATTTTGATTTGCATGCCATCACACTGTGAGCGCCTAAACATGATATACAATGATGGGAGTTTTTTACAATGTGGTAACGTTCAGATGGACTTTTAGCCAGAAACCTTTGGCATTCAAAGGTTTTGTGATTGATAGTATCACAGATAGCGCATGATGAGGAATGGTTTTTGGGAGTGGATGATCCGACTAGATATTTTAATTTACCATCTCGTCGCTGAATCGACCTATTCTGTGTGTTAGGGTCGAGATTCATTTCTTTCAAACGTTTGTCAATTGAACATAATGCGTCTTCATAACGGTTACATTCCTGATTGAGAAAAGTAATTATTTCATCCACAGTAGGCAGTGTGTGTTGAAGTGGACCAGAAACGTCACGCTTGCTTTCAAGACGTTTACACAAATCTACATCTAATTGTCTTAACAGTATTGCGGCTAATAAATGTTTAGAATCCGCGATATCACAACCGATCGCTGTTAGTGCTTGCATATTTTCATTGTATATGTTAAGGAACTGCCTTATCCCACTGATGTTACTAGCTGAAACTTCAGGCAAGTCAAGAACACGGTTGATGTGCAATAAGTGCAATCTACGATCATTTTGGTAACGATCTGACAGAATTTTGTATGCCACATCATAGGTTGCATCAGTTACGCTTAAGTTACGAATTAAATTAAGAGGTTCGTCTTCTAACACGCTCAGGAGATACTGAAACTTGAATGTTTTACTCAATGACAGGTTTTCATGTATAGTTGTGTTGAATAGATTTATAAACGTAGTCCATTTAGCAAAGTCACCGTTAAATTTGGTGAGTTCTAATTTGGGAAGCCGTACCATACATTGATCCATACTGTTGGAAGTATTGGATTGTGAGCTAAGTTGAGGTTGAG
Organism: Nephotettix cincticeps; assembly: GCA_023375725.1. Lineage (NCBI taxonomy): Eukaryota > Metazoa > Arthropoda > Insecta > Hemiptera > Cicadellidae > Nephotettix > Nephotettix cincticeps. Next base: position 102,509,532 of record CM041791.1, read on the forward strand.
TTTGATTAGGTACATTTTCATCAATTAGTACTTGGATAGATGATACTAGGTCAGTGAAAAGATTGCTAATGGAATTTTGTTCTGTAATCAATAGATCGTCGAGAATAGGATTATCACCTTCATACGCCAATGCACGCTCGAAATTGAGTTCAAAGTCCGCATGTTTCTTTTGTATTTCGGTCAAATATTGGTTTAGGTTTTTATATTGAACCGGTGAAATTTCCGTCTGAGATTGCAACGAAGTTAAAACAATATTGATCGAGTCCAACCTAGCCTTGAAAATCTTTATTGACCTTAAAAAGGTAGATGGCTTGAACTCTTCACTGCGTGTGATTGGCATGTTGTATTATCAAACACAAAAATTAAAATGAGAATGAATTGTAGATGTAATAGCAGTAAGACTGATAGTTCCTAGATGAAATTCAATAATTATCCGGCCCTGTGAGGAACCATTAATTTGTAGGATGTGCGGAGGACCATGCGGTGTTAGACTTACTTTGTTGACTTACGTGGTTGTACACGATTTCACACTAAAAAACACTTTAAATGAAAGACATGACTGTGATATAGTTTGATGTATTAAAGCAAAAACATTTCATCCATGTTTGTTTACATTTCGATAATAACAATAGATTTTTGTAAAAACATAAGTTCGTATAAACAAAAAACACTGAACAATATGTTTCAAATATATCTCCCAGAATATTGAAATTACTTGAGAAAATTATTATTATCACTAATATATTGAAAAAGGAACTACTTAAGTAATTTTCAATGCACTTTTTTACCTCTAAATCTTAAATACATTATTCTTAGGTATATTATGGTGATTATTAAATTTGCTGGGGGACATTATAGAAAAAACCAATCAGGTAATAAACCAGTTTATGGAACATTACTCCTCACAACTAATCAGACTAATCCTGATTATTTTAACCTTAGTTGAAATAAGTGTGTAACTGAACTATCAGGTAATAAACCAGTTTATGGAACATTACTCCTCACAACTAATCAGACTAATCCTGATTATTTTAACCTTAGTTGAAATAAGTGTGTAACTGAACTATCAGGTAATAAACCAGTTTATGGAACATTACTCCTCACAACTAATCAGACTAATCCTGATTATTTTAACCTTAGTTGAAATAAGTGTGTAACTGAACTATCAGGTAATAAACCAGTTTATGGAACATTACTCCTCACAACTAATCAGACTAATCCTGATTATTTTAACCTTAGTTGAAATAAGTGTGTAACTGAACTATCAGGTAATAAACCAGTTTATGGAACATTACTCCTCACAACTAATCAGACTAATCCTGATTATTTTAACCTTAGTTGAAATAAGTGTGTAACTGAACTATCATATTCTTTAAAGTTTATCTAAGTATAATTATAAAAATTTACTGTTTTTTGAAAAATAATCATTCAATTTCTGAAAACAACAAGAGAAACAAATTAATTGTTAGAATTTTATGGGGGGAAGAGCCCCCCCCCCGAAAATACCAGGTTTTTTGGGTGGGTTTTATTGGGTAATTTTACCTTATGCTTCATACCAAGTCATGGAAAACAAGTTAGAAAAGAAGGTAGAAATTTATTTTTTTATCTTCTCCTTAAGAATAACATTGGACACACTCAGACAATGTACTGCATTTATCATGGACAATATAATTAACTTTTCTCTGGACATGTAGTCGTAGACAAATAATTAGAAATACTAATTTGTTTTGCTTTTAAAGCTGGTTTCAATGGTGATAGTAAAATTATTCTTTACCTTAACTGTTTTCGCTGAAAATTTAAAAAATTGATTTTTTGACATTTAAAAGCCCAAAATGTTTGAACCATAATGTTTACAGACATGCAGGTGGTGACATATTATGTAGTACTCTGTGGACTACAAACTATCAATTTTTGATCAAAGTCGTTAGAGTCATTTTTGAGAAATTTGGATTTTAACGTTTTTTCATATTTTTTAGGGGTGAACTACCCTTAAAAATCAAAAATTCATAAAAATGAAAAAAAAACACCTGGAGATATACGGTAAATGCGGTATACGGAGATATACGGTATACATAAATGCCAAATGTCATCTAAATCGGACCAATGGTGTAGGCTGTGGCTTTGTACCAATCCAGACACACACACACACACACACACACACACACACACACACACACATACACATACGCATGCACGCACACATGGACAAACAGACATCTCATCAAAAACTTACTTTTTTTGGATTCAGGGGACCCCAAAATGAATTTATTCACTCTCAACTCGAATACTAAAATTTTGACGAAAACAATACTTTCTCCATATATTATGTATAAGGGGAGAAAATAAAAATGATTACCTTAATTCAATTGCTTAATCAAATAAAGTGCATACAAACTATTAGCGTCAATAACAAACAACGTTCTTGGCCACTCATAACACTTTTGGTCGAACGGGCTACCGTTGTAGCCCAAACAACTTCAACAGCAAACAACATGGACATGCTTTGTCTGTCAAGGCTAAAAACACAGTGAGGATGAAGAAAGGGTGACAAATGGCATCTACCTGTGTGCTACCCCTCCTATACATAACGGAATGACAGAAAATAAAAAAACACTTGGCTACAACTATAGAGTTAACACAAACCAGTACAGCACCTTTTGATGTTGAGAATCAATGTGTCCCCTGTGTGAAGGATTTCGTTCTGTGCATCTTTGTGGGTAAATTTGTTCAAATATTTATGGTTGATTGCGTAGACCATGTCTCCAACCCTCAAGCCTGCCCTTTCTGCATGTCCTCTTCCCAAGACCTAAAGTAATCATAAAATCATGAGAGATAGTTTATTTAAAGCTTGCCTATAGAATTTTTACACTAACAATCTCACAATTCAGGTGGGCTGTTACTCAAACGATTGTGTTGACTATGCTCTGTTATATCATATAACAAACTCCCTGAATCCCTTATTGTCATATGTTCATGACACATGTCCAATCATGCGTATACTCCTGCTCATTTATTAGGTAAACAAACTATTCTCAATGTTGAGCTTATGGGGAATAATGGTATTTGAGTGAAGCTTACACCCCACAGAAAAGTAATTTTGAAAATTGAAACACTGCAAAACAAGACAAAATTTTGTTTACACTTTCACCCATTAAACTAAGTAAAGTAAAATGTATTGTGTAAGTGTTTCAAGAAGTATTTGTAAAATATGTATGGGTTGGTACCTTCCATATTATACTTACTGGACTTAACAATCACTGGACTGGACTGGACTTTACTGGACTTAAAAAATCAGAGCAATCAGAGCTACAGTTCATCCAATCCATTACACACTCATTACATTCACCCTTCGATCTTATTCAAATAATCTCTCTTAAAATAGCTCTTAAAATACCCACTAGGGTGGGTCAGAATAAGGTATACAAATAACAAATTATACACAAAGGTTATCTATATTTCACATTTAAAAACCTCAGTACATAATATAGGTAGTAATAGCATCTATAAGTAAGTAATGTTGTGCGTATGTTTATTTTTGTATTTTACGTTTTCATATGTTAAAATAAATAAATCCAATTAACAATCATGTTAGGTATATCAAACATTCCCAATGACTCAAGTACAACAGCTTTTATTATAGTTTGAAAAATAATAAAAAGTTTTAAATTTAATTGAAATCTCTTATATGAATGAATGGTGTAATAAACTGTAGAAGCCTTAAAAAAGACAAAGAAAGAAACGACAATTAATTAATAAACTTAAATTATTTGATATATCTGTGAGGTTATGTTAATGGTATGCCTCAGTTAATTTTGCTTAGCATGAAGCCCAAATTCGAATGTGTTAGTACATGTTAAAACTGAATTCAACCCCCCCACAATCCTTAAGTGTTATTCCTTGAGTGTTTGAGGTCTGAACCTAGACAATGCCTGTTTTTCTCATAATCAGTTACACTTATCACATGTTCACGTGTCGGAAGCCCTTCACATTTGTTCTAGCGCCCGATAAAAAAACAAAAAATGCTGTATATTACAAGGTTATATACAGCACTGAAGATAATTAACTGGTCTTAACTGAAAATAACTAACCCGAGTGCAACCATCCTTAATAAAGCAATGTTTGTTCATAACAATAATGTAGGTATAGTTTATTTTGATGTTTTGTTATTATTGTTATCTATTGAATAACATGATGAAATTAAGTTTATTAAGTAAATTAAATACAATTACGTTGATCTTAAAGTTAACAAGACATGCATTACTGTTAAAGGTGGGTTTCCACACTACGCTTAATTGAACGACAAGTCGTAACTGTTTGTTGAATATTGTATGTCCGTTTACATGTATCGACTTTACATTCAAGTCAGTCAGTGTTTTCTTCTCTGTAGGAGGTGAATTGTGCATTGAATTGTGACAACTATAGACCTGTCTGCTTTTGGGCCAATCTCTTGTTTTTTCACTAACTCGGCATAAGCTGTCTTTATTTTTTCTATCAGAATAAACCTTTCTTTTGGTTTGCCACAAGCAAGAAGTGTTTCTGTACAATTCAATAAACTCTAACAGGAGGCTTGATGAAGGTCTGACATTTAACCGAAGCAAACTAAAAAAAAACTGATAAACAACAAAAACTTCCACTCAAAACCAGTAAATACGGTATTCACTTAACACTGTCTAGATGGCTTCACAACGGCAGAACTGAGGTACAACAATAGAACTGAGGAGATTTGACGGAGTCACCGTTTACACGTATCGATTTGTCGATGAAGCCCTCCGACTTGGCGTTGCAAACCCGAGAGGTTTGTGGAAATTTGCACAAATCTTCCAACCTGGCTTCAACTCAGACAAGTCGAAACGACTTGCGGTTTACACACTCCGACTTGCATGCAACGACTTTTCAGTCAGACAAGTTGTTACGATTTATCTTAACGTGTAACTAAGGTGACCATCCATCCCGATTTTCCTGGGACAGTCCCGAAATTTCAGGTCGCGTCCCAAATTTTTTGGACGTTCCCCGGGACGGCTGAATGTATCGGGTTCAACCCAAGACTGCGGCACTATTTAAATTAATTTATATCAAGAAATAACGATAAAATTATAAGACCACTCAGAATAAATACGATTTACACATTGCTTGTTTTTTATAAACCTGTTTATTTGAGTAACCTGTAAGTTATTGCAGTAAGTTTGCACTTGTTATTCACACCGGAAGTACAAAATTCCGCCACCGAGCGCGAGCTTCCCTAGGCTACTTCTTTTAATGTAAACAAACTGCACGTGTGCACCAGTGTCAGGGTCCTTTCTCCCTCTTGTAATTATACAAAAAAAATGTGATGACATATTTATGCCATAAAATTAAAATTATGTGTTATATTAAAAAGTGTATATCTATTCTTTTTTTCTTGTTGTTAGTTTAAGGAAATGGATGGTTATATTTGAAACAAAAAAAATTAAAATTATATTCCGATCAGAATTAAATATTGTGATATTTGTATAAAAAGTTGTATTTTTTAATTTACTTCAGGGAGAAAGTGTGTGTAGATCCACTAACATTTTTTTAAATTTAATTATATTTATTTATTTATTTATTCTATATTTATTAAGATATAAAACACGTTTTTCAAATTTTTTGCTCAAATACGATTTTCTGCAAAATATTATCTTCAAAACAAAATATTATTCTAAAAAGACATTGTACGTTCGTCTCGAAATCTTAGTGAGGTAAATGGTCAAAACTTTTACTACTGTAATCAGGGTAAGAGCCAAATGACATGCGCTTACAGCATATACTCGGGTTTCAAATTATACATAAAGGTTATCTATATTTCGCATTTAAAACCCTCAGTACATACCACAGTATTAAAAAGAAAAGAACGTGAACATTGGCGCCAGGTTGTTAGTGGTAAATTTGGAGGTTCTCGTGGGAACGGATGTCCGATATCGGATGACGATTTCCCCTCTCCCTTCTTCCTTCCTTTAAATAATATTTTGGCTTTGTAAAGTTGATCCAAAGACTGGTAATCAGTTCAATATTGTAGTTCTGTTCGGTTTCGTCACATCATTCTTGTAATATGATCACGTGTAGACAGCTTGGATTTGTTTACATGTCAGTCTGAACGACGTCGTCAAGGTTCAACACTGAACACGAAAAAACAATTCTGATTTGACATTTAGGTTAAAATTCTATTAAATCGCGTACGGCCTGTCACAGTTGTTGACAGGACACTCACTAGTCAAGGCGGTGAGGGTGATGCGATCTTGGGAAGGGGGCGGGGGGCAGTGATAACACTGATAGTGCACTCGTCCTGCATTGTTCCACCATTAAAGATGAACTCGTCTGATGGGCTCGAATTTCTAAAATACTATTAAATATGAGATGCGAGCTATAATTTAATTTATCATTTAATACTAGGTATTTTTCGCGTTGTTGGGCTCTGTATATGTGGAATTCCTCAACGAGGATCTTTATATTCTCAATTTTAGAAACTGAATGTCCTTCATCAATGGCATGTTGCTGCATTTGTTGCCTTAACCTGGGATTGGGTTTACGTTCTTTGGCTCTTTTGATGAATGAATGCCCAGTTTGACCTATGTGGTATTTGTCACAGCTTTTACATTCTAATTTATATACACCAGTTTTTATAAGTTGGATTTTACAGTTGAGCTTTGTTTTTGTTTTAATAGCTGTGCATTTTATTGGATGTTTTCAGGGCTGGGATGGGATTATGTTAAAAGATTTACACTTTTTTTTTTAAAGATTACGTAGGTTATGTTCGTATTCAATAGCAACATGTGTATATTCAATATAAAAATGTTTAAGTAAAATTATTAGGTATTTTATTCTGAATCGTGTTATGCCCTTGGATATGAAATTTGTATAAGAAAAAGCGTTTTAAAAATTATTACAATCGTCCCGTGTTATCTGTGTACAGCCTTAACTATGAGTTTTTGGTGGTTCGAAAGTTAAAAATTTGGACTTCTCGGTTACGAAAACATATGGTTTGACACATGAATTGATAAGTTTTGGTTTAAAATTGAATCTGTTGGACAGCGAAATGTCTGCGGTGACGTAATTCAATTATAACACGATTAAACTGTATACTTATGTTAAAAGGTCACTGAACCAAAATTATGAGGTACCTTATTCTGAATCGTTTCATACCCTTGGATATGAAATTTGTTTAATAACAAGCGTTTTAAAAATGATTTAAGTTTTCCATGTTTTTCTGTGTACAGCCTAAACTATAAGTTTTTCGTGGGTCGAAAGTTAAAAATTTGGGCTCATCGGATACGAAAAAATATGAACTTTGTTTAGTAACAAACATTACTAAAAATGTTTTAAATTATTTTAAGTATAAAAATTATTACATTTTTCCAGTGATAATTTGACGTATTGTTAACAAATCAAAATTATTAGCCTTAAGGCAAGGTGATTATTTTAACTCATTTGCATTTTAGCTATTGAGAAATACCCATGCTGTATTTTCTGTTAAAACATATTCTCACAATAGCCACATGAATAGTAAAGTCATCTGGTCAAATAAAGTATACTCTTACCCCATAAGAATAACCAGTGCCGGATTTATCACTAGGCCCACAAGGCACTGGCCTGTAGCGCCAAATATTGTGTGGCGCGGCACAACTAGTTTTAGTAAATGTTGTACGCATGTTTACAATGATAAACAGCTAGATGATACACTCGCATTTTCAATTAATGAACCGGAGCAAGGAAGCACTCTGTGGGTTGTCTTGTATTGTATCTCTATCAATAATTATATTAATCCCTCCGTATTATTAAAATAATCTTAATAATATAATAAGGCTTGATATAATTTTTCAAGAAACCTTTTTTAGAAAAGAAGCTTTGAACAAACTAGGGGCCCTAAGAATAAGATGGGTAGTTTAAAGTCACTGGAATGGAGCTCTATGATTAGATTGGGAACAAAATCTCTTAATTCTCCTGTTTTGGGTTGGAGAATTAATTTTCAAATTGTTCAAAATTTCAGCCTCCTAGGTAAATGGGGAGTGGGAAAATTAGTGATGGATTCTTCTATATTAGTAAAGTAGAAGTAGATTATTTTTATAAAAAACCAATACAATGCTTATAAATATTATTATTGTATCGTTTTACATGAATTTGTTTAACAGAGTCAGTATATCACCTAAGAATAAGATATATTAATTTAAGAGAGTTATTGATGACTAGTGTATACCGGTGGCCCAGTATGTTCACAAAGCTGAGCACTGAGATTCTCTAATTAAGGAGAATTTCCATCAATGAAAACTGGCAACGCACAAAATAAAAATAGAAATAGACACGTACTGTCTTCAGATAATGTGTGAGAAACGGTGTCCTCGTACACATATTATAAATTCATGGTTCTCGTATCCAAAACATACATCTTTTAACAATTAAAAATTCCAGCGTGTAAAGTATGAACCCTGTTTCTAAATTCTAGTTGACAATTTACTTAAGAGCGTTCCTATGTAAAATGATGTCTAAGCGGTGTCCTCCAATCCCTATCAGGAGTCAAAGTCCTTGGATAGGGCACCGGCCACGTATGTGTGTGTGTGTGTGTGTGTGTGTGTGTGTGGGTGTGGGTGAGTTATACACAATAGGCAATTTTATATAAGAAAAAATGTCTTCAGATAGTAAAAAACCCATTATAAATATTACAATACTTCATTTTCCAAATCAAATCAAAATCAAGAAAACATGAATCTCTATTTGAACTTTTAATCTTCTTAAACCTATTTAATTTAACAGTATTAAGTTGTGAGCTACGATTCAGAAATTCTTGGTTGGCAGGAGCTGCTGGCGATGTTAGTAGTCCAAGTGGCAGCCTTAAGAGTATTTACCCAACCTGCTTCAGATACCTGACTCTTGGCCAACTGTAGAGCCTCGGTTCAACCTTCACGGTAGCTGCTATTTTCGTGGTAATTTTGAGCTAGCAGGCAGACATACAAACTATATCCTACTGATAAGCCCAAAACTACACTGACTGTAATGAGTATAATGGTTTTAAGGGGACAGTTTAATACAGTACTTACATTATATCGTATTTTCCATGGTAAGCTAGATAAACTACTATAAAATAAACGGTTGAAAATCAGTGGACTGACACAAAATTTCTCAAAAATAATTTTTCTGTTTCAAAAATAGTCATAAAACATTTTTCAGAGGCCGTTATTATACTAAAAAAAGAAATTGTTTAAGGATTCATTCTCCCTTAGAACGTTATACCAAACTTTTTTGAGTGGGTTTTATTAAGTTAAGTTTTTATATACCCTACGCAGCATACCAAGTTTCATGAAACACGGCTGATAAATAAGTAGGCCTACCGTAAGATATTGTTTTTTGTAATCCATAAGAATAACACTGGATGCTTTTAAACCATGTTGTGTGTTTCAGCGGTCTGTAAGTTAAATTTTTCTCTGGAACCGTTAGTCATAGACTAATAATTTGAATGACTAATTTGTTTAGTTTTTTGAACTAGTTTTAGTGGTGATAGCAAAAATATTTTATGAATTTATTGTTTAGCAAAAAAACATTCTTAGCCCATAAACCTTTGAACCGGTATTTTTACAGACATGCAGGTAGTGTCATATCGTTTTCAGCCCAAGGCACTATAAATTATGAAGTTTTAATCAAAATCGTTAGAACTAGTTTTTTTTTAATTTGGATTTCTATCAATTTTGGGAGTTATTAGGGATAAACCATCTAAAACAACATTAAAAACAAACAAATAAAAAATTGGTAGTCTATTGTGTCAAATTGCACAAAAATTGGACCATTGGTCTAAGGATTCTTTTATAGACAGACAGACATTTATTTCTCTGAAAACTAGTTTGTTTTTTTTCAGGGAGCCTTAAAAATAAACTTTCCACTCTCAGATAAAATATAAAAATTCGACAAAATTAATACTTTTTTCAGATACTATATGTACAGAGGAAAAGGTAATAAACGGTACCAGTGAACTGACACATACTTTCTCCCTTAAGTAAATTAAAAAAAGACAATCTGTAATAAAACTATCATGTTCTACAAAGTTAATCTAAATATCATTTAATAATTTATTGTTTCAAAAATATTCATCCAATTTCTAAAAATAAAAACACGAGAGACAAAGTTAAATTAATTGTTCAAATTGTATGGGGGGGGACAACCCCCCCCCCGTAACACCAAGCTTTTTTGAGCTGATTTAGTTCGGTGATTTGACCTTACGCTTCATACCAAGTTTCATGAAAAACGGTTGTAAAGTAAGGAAGAAATTGATTTTTTTTATATTCTCCATAAGAATAACATTGGGCGCTTTCAGACAACGTACTGCGTTTATCGTGGACAGTAAATTTAACTTTTCTCTGGAACCGTTAGTCGTAGACAAATAATTCAAATTACTAATTTGTTTAGTTTTTTAAGCTGGTTTTAATGGTGCCAGTCAAGTTATACTTTACTTTTATTGTTTTCGCTGAAAATTTAAAAATTTGATTTTTTAGACATTTAAAAGCCCATAACTTTTGAACCGTCATTTTTACAGATATGCGGGTGGTGTCAAATTATTTAGTACTCTGTACACTATAAACTGTCAAATTTTAATAAAAATCGTTAGAGCCGTTTTTGAGAAATTTGGATTTTTCACGTTTTTTAAGGGTTTTTAGGGGTGAACTACCCTTAAAAATCAAAAATTCAAAAAAAATGAAAAAAAACGCCTGGAGATACCGTGAATATATACATACATGCCAAATTTCATCTAAATCGGACCAACGGGGTAGGCTGTGGCACTGTACACATCCAGACACACACACACACACACGGACACACGGACGGACAGACATCACGTCAAAACCCACTTTTTTGGATTCAGGGGACCCCAAAACGGATATATCCACCCTCAACTCAAATTCGAAAATTTTGACGAAAACAATACTTTCTCCATATACTACGTACGTATAAGGGGAGAAAGTAAAAAGTATTTAGATAATTTTCTTTCCAAATAAACTAAATTAAAAACCATATGGTACTAAAATGAAATAAAATTAATAACATTTCAAACTAAAATAAAAATTAAATAAATAGTTTACATCAAGATTTAAATTTACAAGAGTCTGTGGCAAAATTCATCTGGGAGTTTTTTAAATAGCCTTTCTTTTTTTCTTGGTGCTCATATGCAACATAATGAAGGAAGGGTCTTGGGTACAAGACATCAAGTTTCTGGACCCTCGGGTGTGGGCTCTATTGTTGTCAAAGAGAGGATGTGACTTTTTTATGAAGACACCATATAATAACCATTTATAATAATAACCATTTTCCAATTGTTGCTTTATATAGTACGGTAGCGTTGTAGATAATAGTAGTTTATGCAACAATTGTATTATGAATGCCTTAAAGCCACGAGTGAGACGTAAGTTAAAACACTCGCTTCGCTCGTTTTCTAAATACCTCTCGAGCGAGATAACTAAAATCGTTAAATACACTATTTTATCTACGATTCAAAATATTCAGACTTTTAAAACAAGTTCTATATAATTCATTTATCTACGACCATTGCAATATACAGGTATAAAAAATAATTGGTGTGTATTTCATTCTTGGATTAATCAGCTGTTCACTCATTTTGTGAATGGTTGAAAACTCACATTTGAAGTTAGCCACTAAAATCTTTATGGATAAATCAGCTGATTTTGCATTTCATTATATCCATAATAACATTACTTTCGTCAAATGCTGAGCTCTGATTGGTCTAGAACCTGTATGGTATCGTTATGAACTCATAATGCAACGGTTTTCAGTTTTTGTTTAATAATGAGCCTCTTAACCCATTCCTGTCTGAATTTACATCACATGTTTGAGGCCCTCTGGTCTGAATTAAGATCTAGCCTCGGTCACGGCGTCCGTGCTGGAATGTTGGACACTTGTACAGTAGCGAAAAATTCGAAATACAATGATTTAAAGGAGAAGCCAACGCAATCTATCGGATGAGAAATGAACTAGCACACCTAACGGCAGAAAAAATAACTATGTCAAAATATAAGCAGGCAATGCACATAGTTTGCTCAGAGCCACTGCTGTCGTACAATGTACGTCCTTAGTAATTTGTCTAGCAAAATTTGAAGATGTGCAATTTACGTCCTTAGACAAGAATGGGTCAATGATGTTACTTTCAGTATCTTTATTGGTACTTTTTGCAATGGTCATAGATAAAATATTATACTGTACTTATTAGGTAAATAACTCACCATCAGCTATACAGAAACAAGAAAATAGCGTACTTAGCTTATAAATAAAGTTGTAATTTTTGGGTTGTGCATTATCTGATACTTAATTTGATTATTGGTTGTCATAAATATTTTAAACAATCGATGATATTTAGTTACAGATTTAATCTTAAAAATAGCCTAATTAAAGGTAGTCCTAGTGTTTAATTATAAGTACTGACTAAATCAAAATTCAGTATTGACTCCGAATCATTCACTTTCATGAGCCTTAATTTACTTGAGCAAAATTTTATAAACCATTTTGCCCTCACCTTAACAACATAGAACGAAGTGCCCAGATCAGCTCCTCCTGTCAGTCTAAAGCCCCAAGCTATGTTCGGGTCATCCCGTTTCATTGTTATTTCTGCTGCAGTCATCCTAAGATGAAAATTCACCTCTTAAACTTACAGAAGATCAATGATAACAATTAAACATTATATAAGAGGTTAAACTGTCAAAATACTTGTAGGATAATTATGGGTCAGGTTAGACATATTTACAATAATAATAAAAATGTATCATATATGGCTGATTTCTGGATAAATAGCAATCCACAGAGATACTTTTTAGTAATTTGAGAATTTGTCTTAAAAATAATCAGGTCAGTTTACTAAATGAGAATTCCATATTTCAGAATGATTATAGGGAGAGGAATGGGCTTTTTTAAGTTAAACTACAAAAAATTAGATGAAACTTATTCACTGCAGGATCTTTAGTATCCATAAAAGTATAGAACCAAAAATCATATTGTTGCTTAAAAGTTAAAGACAGGATTTTTTAGATTTTATTAACAAAATTATCCACACTTTGTGATCCACATATGAAGAAAACTTTTAAGTTGTTTTACCATCTTTGAAATTACCTCATCATCATAGTTTGTCAGTGCCAGTGGGTATTGGAACTTGTTTATTTCTCACCCATTTATTTTATTTATTCATAGTTTAATACAACTGAACAGATTGTAAATAAAATAAATACATAAAAAAACTTTGTGTTATTGTGCAGAAAGAGTGTGCACTTTTCAGGAAAATTACCAAAAACCAGAGGGCTTGGAGTAAAAATCATGACTTCTCCTTGAACTGAAATCCTAGATGCAAAACACAATTTAGCAAGCTCCGAGTAGACTAGTAGGAGCAGTGCTTCTCCTTATTTATTACTAATTCTCTGTTCTATGATAGTTCTGATATCATTGACTTTAAATGAGAAACTTAGGTCTGTGAAAAATTGCACATAATATAAAGAAATTTTCCATAATATGCAACCCAGATCACAACACCATGTAAAGAAATATATTTAGAAGAACTTCAAAAAATGAAAATGGACTTAAGAGTCTTGCGCCCAGTAGAAAATAATTTTGAAAATCTAATTCTTAACCTTAGAAGTCATAATTCACGACGCATTTACATACTCAATTAGAAGTGGCAGGTGGAGGCATCTGTCATCAATTTAGTGAACTTGTTAGTTACTAGCGGCTACGTGACCGAACCTGCTCTTGTAGTGCACTAGACTGCCACCGGGCAAGTCTATAACCAAGTAAGCGCTATCTACTCCTATGCACTGAGTGGCTGAACCGGCTACGCTGACGAGCGTAACGTTCTAGCCATTCGGAAGTGCTAGGGTTCGAATCCCGACCATGAGCAATCTTATAAAGAATTTGTGTATCTCCTGTGAAAATGCCATTGACATTGATATACCAATAAAAAGGTAAACTCATTTGAGAAATGAAGGAATAGTAGGGTTTGAAAAAACAGCTTCATGTATTACAATAAAGATCGCCTCAACATCTATACCATAACATAAATTTCTTTTTGTAAAAGAGACATAAGGTCAAACTGACCGTTCTTATAATTTTGATTTTTAATTTTGTTTAATATTTTTCAAAACCTTAGATGTAATATTTTAGATGACAAGAAAAATGATTTGAACATTTCTTAAAGGAAGAAAAGATACACTGAAATTCTGCTGGGAGACCAATTCCCATTTAAAACAATATTAATGCTTGTCTACGCTAATCGAAACATCCGGTCATCATACTGACAATTACAAATTCTTGTATAAAAGGAAGTTAGTGAAGGAAATCAAACCGAATTTTAATATGTAACTTATGAGAGTACTTTAGGAAGCTATTGTGGAGTTGATATCTGTAGCTGTATTAAATTGCTAAACAAATTTAAATAAATAGTCTTTCGGTCGTAAAGATACCAGATACAACCAACTTCGGCTCATGTTAGAAACGTTAAAATTGTTCGCTGTCTCAGAATATCTTTAGACCTAATCAAGCTTCATTTAATAATTATTTATTATCATGCGAGGTTTAAATTAAGGTTAACTTACCTTAATTTTAATTGTATTCTTGCCTCAGAACTGAAAAATAAAACAAAGAAAAGTAAAATAAAATAACGTACATCAAAGACATTTTATGGAAAATAATGGAAAAATCAAATAAAAACTTGATTAGAAAAACAAATTGTGACCTAATTTTTCTACTTTTATATTATGATGAATGTATTTTTATCATTAGCTTTACAACAATATTTGTGGAAATACGTTATCAGTATTATTAAGTAATATGGGTATGCCTTCTTTAGTAATATTAAAATAAAATCAAGTCCCAAGAAAAAACCTCTTTGACAGTATAACAGTTTTCAAAAAAATAATTAAATAATTTTTGAGTTTTAATTCATGTTTTAACAAAATAAAAATCTATTTTAAACCTTTTTAATTCGTGTTGCTTTAGTTAATTTAAATTCAGATTATGTGAGGCAAAAGTCGTACACAAATAGTTTATCATCACATTATTTAATAATAATAGAAGTTATTTGATAACAATAGTTTATTAACACTGTATTTTACACTTATTTTGTAGGATAGTATTTTTCTAAAATATTCTTTTAATTAAAATGCAAACTAAACAAGCATTTATTTAAATGGAAACGGTACCTTAACTCAGAAGATGAGCGACGGACATCATCCTTTGGCTCTCCGATTAGGATTGATGAATCTGATACTGCCCTTCCAACTAGTCCTGCCTACTACTCTCTTAACAGAAAACATCAGTCAGGAAAACACTTTTGTAAGTAGATTTGAAAGTTTATAATAATTTTTGTAACAGTAGGCCTAAATAGTAACTTTTTTTGCATAATCAGTATAGGTCTTATCATATTTTAAACAATGATTATGAAAGTAAATACAAAAAACTTTTATTGGTTCTTTTTTTAAATAAAAGAAAAATTTTCCTTTGCAGTAAATTTGTATAGGTCCAAACCTATTGGTTAGTAGCCTAAGGTTTCTTAAAATTTATGTTTGTTGTAATGTCTTTGGCAAACAAATTCATTTTATTACCGCTGTAATTTATAGCCCCCTAAAGCTTAAAGCTTCATATTACTTAATATGAAGTAATTAGAAGTAAAAATGTACATTTGGCACCTCATATCTATGCTTTAGTGTATAATTCATTCTATGTTTAGGTATAATTCATTCTTATAGGACTACTATTGATCTGGCTACAAATGATTCCACCAACCATTTACTGAAAAGTGAGTTAGTTGAGATGTATTTAAACTATATTAATAAGGTTATTTCTGATGGTTAATTTCTAAACCAGATTGTTGCATGTATAGTTTTAACATAGTATTTTATAGCTTTTTAGCTTTTTTAGTATTTATAGCTTGGTTATTTTTAACAAGCAAGTTGTAGGCATATACTACCGATTGGGTTGGGCAACAATGAAAATCTTAGGTGAAAAGAAATCATGTATTTTAAAAGATATAGACGGTTAACATTCTTGAAAAACTTTGAACCAAAGAGCTCTACAGAGAGTATTTTTTTGTCTTTTGGATATAGAAAAGGTGACTGTATTTTAATTGCTATAAAAAAATAAATTGTTACTACTATTATAAAGATAATATGCATTTAATTTCCATGGATCTAATAAGTTAAACTAAAGCTGAAAAAATCCATAGTCTAAATGTGGATTGAATAATAAAACAATAAAGTTGAATAGCATTTGTGAGGAATGAATTTAAAAAAATAAATCCTCACAGAGTAAATTAATACAAAATTTGAAACTTGTTTAATTTAGCGTATAATATAACTTTATAAAGAAGAAAATAAAATGTATCATGCAGATAGAGCACTGGCCTGCCACCCATAGGGCAATTGTCACAAAAAAAGTTCTGCCTATTTGAGTATTCCATTGGATGCGTCAGGGGTACTATAGCGACCTGATAACTTAGAAACTAGACCTTGGCCATACATAAACGATACTGATTTCTGAATATGAACTATTTATTGATTGATATTACCAATGCTAGGTCAGGGACCTGCAATGCACAATACAGCCTCACAATAATGTTGTAGGTGCGGATTTTCATTCTACAGCATTTCTGTTGGTTTACCATGATTGTTTTCTCCTTGTCTTTACCCTTTCTTTGCTTGATATATGCTCTCGGATCTCTATTACAGTACCTAGACAATTTGTATGAAAACAAGTTAAAATCTACTTTAAGAATATATATATATATATATATATATATATATATATATATATACTGTATATGTATGTATATATATATATATATATATATATATATGTATATTCTTAAATTTAAATTGCATTTAAATTCAAAATGTTAAACACTGATCAATGTGCATGTAAATAGTGCCATTTTTTACTAGATTAAAATATTATATAACTCAAAATGCATTTTCATTTGGTATCCAATATGTTTGATAGAACTTTTAATAGATTTTCTACAAAGTTTTCACAATCTGCACATTTAAATAGTCAATAGATTTTTTAAATAACTAATAGTTTTAAGTTATAACAGTTTTAATAAACTACCAGACATATTTTTGCTGATATGCCATACCGAATGACTGATTGGCTGTTGGCCTGCAGCCAGTGTTTACTACAAGTGCAGTTGTGGAGCTGAAAGCTGCTGGACCCTGTCCAAGCACGTATGCCAATGATTAACACATCTATACTTGGATTGTTATTATTACTAAAGCTTTACTACAACCTACTTACGTTACATTTAGTTAGCAGTGAAACAATACATAAACATGCTTGATAATGATTTTTATTTACTCACACAACACTTGATACATTTCAATACTAAATTAAACAAACATGGCATAACACAACTATAATAATTATCACAGGTAGACGTAGGAATCCAAAAAAGTTTTAACGTACATTAAATAGGTACTAGAAAATTTTCAAAAATAAGGTATGTTGATGATAGCTAGTGAAGTGAGAGGTGGGTTTGTATTCACTGGCATTGGGTAGATAAGCTCAATAGAAATTCCTCAACCACAACCACCAAGGAACATGATTCGTTCTTGTTGAGTCTACCTAGGCCTGTTGTACTGCATATCTCAACTCACAAGTCAGAGACACCCACCCCTTCTTTGATCACTCTCTTAGCAGACCTTACTTTTAAAAACGTTGTCTTAGAATATCTTTTAAAAATACAATAATTTTCATCAGTTTTTAGTTACGGTAACAAATCTGAATACAGGATATATCTTGTACATAGCAGAATACTTTACTAAATACAAGTTTTGATGGTTATTAGCAACCAACCTGTATATCAAGTGTTTCTTCTTATGTGGTCAGTGGTCAGCAAATCAAATATATATTTATGAATATTCTATGACTTTTATACTCTAATATTCTATGACCTTTTATTTTATGAATATTCAATAGACAATGGATCAAAATTATGGTTTATATCTTTTACATTTTCATTTTTAAACATATTTTAGAACTTATCTTTCCCATAACCGGAATACAGTAAGTTTTACCTAAACTCATTAGATTCAAGAATAAAATCCCTTATTTTAATTGCTAATAACTCAAGCTTGACAAACTCATAATTTAATATTGTATAACTACAATGTTAACAGAAAGAGTTTATTAAATTAATGAGTAATCCTAAAGTACTATCTAAAAATATATAAATCATTATTATTATTATTATATATTAATGCAACTAAATATGTATGGTATGTGTAAATATAAAACATTGACATAACAAGAAAAAATTAGTTAAATTTGTAATTAAAAAACAGTTATAAAATAGTGTAAATAGTAAAAGATCTCGTAACTCTGATAAAAGTTCTCAACAAGTTTTTGTATCAAGAGTTTTCTCAGTAAAATTTTAAAGATTTTTACCCAGTATGGCAATATTTAAAGCATAAAGAAAAAACTTCTCTGTTAAACTCGTTTAAAGATACTACAAATTTTCGGTAAGCGGACTCATAAAAATACATTAAAAAAAAGCATAATCTTAAATACACATTTCCATTATGATTACTTATACTTAAATAGCATAATATTACTATAGTAAATTAAACTTTATGACTACTGATATTTTGATTGTAGACATTTATAATACAGCAACATTATTTATAATAACAGTATAGTATATGTTCTTAGTTACAAAAATATGTGCATAAGAAAATAAAATCAACTTCTAATTCAGTTCTTCAATTGATTGAGCAGTTACAATTCAAAAAATGAAAATAATTGACACGAATAACTAACTTACACTTTGAACTAATTGGCATGCTGAATATCGTTTGTCTTCAAATTTGAGGGCAATCTTTTAAGTTCACATTATTGTTTATTTCTGAGGAAAATAGATTATATCAATAGAACCTTATTTATGTTAGTTTAGCTAAAGAATAATTTTGATTTGTTACAAAAATTGGGTGATAATTCATTAATTAAAATATGTGTGAAAATTATTACCAAAATGTTAAATAGAGATCAAACATTTTGAAAATACAAAAGAACTAGTTTCTTTAGGCCTTAATCTAAGATAAACTCGTAAATATTAAAGAAAATATTCAGTCAAATTCAAAGATACATTGGAGGAACAAATTATATATTAATAATTTATTATGAAATAACGTTTTTAATGATTTTATCACAGAGATGGTAGCCTATTAATGTTTTTACTATTTTATACAGATTACGTGTATTTGCAACCTATCTTTGTATAAGCTATCCATATGTGTTGGATTGAAATATAAAAACTAATTATAATGAACATTAAGTTGTGTTATATTTAGGTCAAGGGCAGACATAGAAATAAAAAAAGACTTATGTACGTTCTATCAAATAATTAGTTGATACTTACATCATCCATTTACTCATTTATTACAACACTGATTAGAATCAATTATTGCAAGGAAGAGTAAAGTTCATGGCATTCCATGTCATTTAGTAGTGTCTATACTAGCATAAACTAACCTCTCAGTTTGCATGGTGAATGTTGGGTCTAACTTACTGCTTGTGCACTATTGTGGATGAAGTACATGACAAAAATGTCAAAAGTTAGGAGTGATTTTATATTAGCTCATAACAGCCCTAAAGAGAAACTTTGTGAGTATGTGCTTAAATAAAATTTAAGAAAATTAATAACATTAGATAAATTACATTCGGTTTAATCATAGAAGTAAGAGTCTTCATCAGCTCTTTCATATTAGATTTTAGTCCATTAAAAATAATCTTGCTTTGGTGTCAACATTACTGGCCACTTGATAGTCTTACAAATATAGACATGCCAAGTGAAGTTAATAATACTTATATAGAGAGTTGAGTAATAAAATTTTATATTATAAAACAATATTACTGTATTTTTTCATGGTAATACCCTGTACCAGCAAAATAAGCGAATTTTAATTGTTTTTAGAATAGTTACTTATTAGAATAGTTTTATTATGCAACTATTCTTAATCACATATTAACATAAGGAGTTTAAACATTCTTTCCTCCAGAATTTATAATTAACTAAAAATAGGTTACAATACCTTCAACCTACAATTCAATACAAGAATAGGCAGCAGGTGACTAGTTATGGCACTCTATGGTCCCATGTTCAAGCCTTGTCAAGGTGACCAAGACCACAACACGACTCTTGAGTTGTCACCTTCGATGTACTCATGATAATTTGTGTATGGCCGGCCCGACGTGTGGTATAAAAATTCAGTGTTTTTCAATGTTATTTTAATCTATTGTTATCGTGATGACTTGTGATGTATAACTGACAAGGCATGAAATGGGGACAATAGAGTCCCGAAACTAGTCGCCTGCTGACTACAATAAGAATTTAAGGACAAAGGTATTGTAACCTATTTCGCCTCATTTTTCTGGACAGGAATTATTTCAACAAACATCAAGATATTTATATAGTTTGGAACTATTTGTGCTTTGGGTATCTGGGATCACAAAATGGAAATAAACCTCCCCGGCCTAGCTCTTACCAAAGTGACTATGCACCATGGACCATGGAATAATAGGAAATTTGCTCAAAAATACAAAAAATACAATTTTTGTTTCACTAGATAACCACTTCATCTTTAATTTGACCCCTCAACCATTTAAAAAAAAATTTTTGTCACTGATAAAGACTCCTAATGATATGAAAATATGGCAAAAAGGTATAAGTATTTTCCTAAGAAAAAATTAAATGATGTAATTAATTACCTAATAATAATTAGCCTACATTAGAAAGTATTATACAATATGTAAATTTATGACATTTTAATTAGTGTCACTATGTTTTGAATAAGTGGTGTATTTTTTGGAAGTTTAATAGTTGAAAGTTTAGTGTCGGTTGATATTAAAAAATAATATTATAATAACTAACATATAAAATACCGTAAGACTAATATAACAAAATCACTATTATTTGCTTGATCATCTTATATAAATTGTGCCAACGATTAAGCATGTGCATTTTATTAGCTAATTTCCTGTAGGGAAGAAGCTATTACCGTAGGTCAAGACTTAAGCCTTGGACCATGTTATTTTTACGTTTAGAGGTACCCAGAGACTAAATACAATAGTCGTTAAAAATGTTATACATATATATATATATTTATTTAAATGGTTTGATAGGGAAAATGAAAATGATACGTTTTGAGAATTTTGGTTCGATTAATATATAAACGTTTTTAAGCAATTGAGAGAATATAAATAAAAGAATGATAAACAGTTACTATAAATATTTTGACATGTGTTGGTATCGACAGTAAATTTTCAATATTGAACGTATGTTTTCATATATATATATGTTGAACATATGTTCAATATATTTAAAATTTACTGTCATTTGACAAATTTATACAAACATCAAGAAGTGTAAATGTTAAACATTTACACTTCTTGAAAATGGGATATATATATATATATATGTGTGTGTGTGTGTGTGTGTGTGTGTGTGTGTCTGTATATGTTTTAAAATGTTTGCACACATTCATTAATCTTTTAAATTTTATTTTTCATAAAAGCTCTTGAATAATGAACCTTATAGTAACATCATAAGAGTGTACCTTATTATATATGACAAGATTAACTCATATAATTTGACAGATTGATATGGTTGAACAACTGTTTTGTGAACATTGTTTATATCCACCACCTTGATGCGACTGAACCAAAGCATAGGACTAATTTAATAAATACTGTAAACCACTTCCTCTCAATGGCATTTTGCCCATATAAGCGTTTAATGATATTCTGCAAAATAATGTCAAATGCACAAAACCAGTTGAAATGACAATAATTTTGCAGTGAGCTTTTTTTGGTGGTTACCACAGTCAATAAGTATCTAAAAACAAAAAATGAATCGGTACATCGATTTAGCGATCGTTGTGCCTGATGGAAGTGATAGGTAGGAGAGGGCTTTTGGGATGGCTGCACAAACATGTTCTCCTAAACATATTACCTGTTTAATTTTTCTGTCCAAAATATACAAATACCCATAAACACTCGGTTCCAGTTAAAATCGTTAAAAAAGTGTACATAAGCTCAGTTACCATTCAAGCGGCACCTGGAGATCATAGGAAATGAACAGAGAGAACAAATAAATAGTCTCGGTAGGCACAATGGCTACTGACCGGACATATTTTCTTGAAACCTATCAATTATTACTGTTATAACGTAGACATGTCATGAACAATCCTCGAGCATGAGGATGAGCTCATCCTCATCAAAGAATACGGACTGTCAAAATATCAAGTGTTGAAATATTAAAGGTTCACCGTATCTATCAAAAAAATCAAATTTCATTAATTGCCCAGCATTATTTGCTATTTATGTGAACGCAGGTCAGATTTTAAATATCAATATTATTTTCAATTTCATCTTCTATTCGGTAGAAGTTTGGTCCTACACTCTCAATTAATATATAAAATTTTAAAACTTATCGTTGGTATATCGTTCAAATTTTCGAGATACTTACAGACTATGATGATCCAAAAAAAGCTTGCACAGGAAAAATACTTTTAAGTCAAACTTGTTTTAAGCATTTTGCACAATATTGTTAAACAGATGTACAGGCAAAGAGACATTGCTAAGAAGTGATTTCCGTCATTTTTTAAATTTGTACTATCTTTTGTTTAATCATGTCTATATTCAAACTGGTGGCTACCGTTGATATATTATATACATATGAAAAAAAATATTTGTGCAAACAAAAAATAAACTAGAAAAGGTTCACTATAATAATTATTTCAATAAAGTTCTAGCACAACAATCAATTGGAATACATACAGAATATATAGAATTGGAATAGATTTTTATGGAGAAAAATATTAATCAAATTGTTTTTAGTGTTAATAATTTACAAAATATTATCAGAAGTGTGCGGAAAGGTGAAGCATAAAGATTCACCTTAAAAATACCTTTGACCTTTAAAATATTAAATACACATCATCACCAGTAAACATTTACACACCCTGTGGGAATTTAAATAACATCAAAGAGAAGTTATTTAAAATTGAATGATTGCATTAACTGTCTCATTATCTAAAAAAGACATATCAAAGTACCGAAATGAAATAGTTGGGGGGGGATTCAGTCAAACACTAAACTTTTACTTTTCAATCATTATTCGTCAACTTAACTAAGAATGAACATGCAAAACCACAAAGTTCTGAGTATTCCAAAGGCATCATGTTAAAAAAAATTTCTTAAAATAATTTTAAATAGTGTAAATTCTAGTTCATTATAAGTAAAATAATGAATACTGATTATTTTAAATAAAAATTAAATTTACAAATCCTGGATGATACTACTAACAATTTTGAATTTTACTACACCAACAATAGAAAAATGATGTATATTTTAAAACTAAACACACCACAGAAGAACACACAGTAGAACTCCTCTAATCTGACCTTGAATGGTCCGTCACTCCAATTAGGTCGACCATGCTCAGACTCGAGGTGTGCGGATATCCAAAAATTTGGTTCGGATTCGGATCGGATCGGATATCCGAAACCGATCCGAATGTATTTAAGATATCCGATCCGATAAATATCCGAATTTTCGGATAGACTGTATAATACAGCAATTTGAACAAAAACAATGAGATTTTCGTCGAGTTAATACCCGCGAAGCTGGAATAATTTTTGCTTAAACCTTGATAAGACGACGGAATTACGTAGTCTTTCATCAAAACAATGTCGTTGACTGGTAGACGCGATACACTTATAGCGATTCGAATGACGACCGCAGATGACGAAATTACGCAATTCATATCCAATCGGAATGTAAGAACGTCATTGGGCGGTCCGAGGATGCAGTATGATTATTCGATTCTTCAACTACGCATTTAAGTAACCGTAAGTTCAACACGATATTGCATTTTGAAATACAAAGCATAGCGTCATCGATAGTTGCACCGAGTATCAGATTGCGGTTTGATATTGTTCCATATAAAATTTCATTTCGGCTACGAAAAAACTTGAATTGTTGATTTAATGTTACTGGTAACAAACCATCATAAAAGCTCGTCTTGCGACGGAGTTTCCAGCAAAAATAATACTACTTCATTCCGATCGTCTACGTAGACGATCAGATTCAGATTCAGATTCAGATTTCTTTATTCGTTTTGTACAATCAGATATACATTGAATAGTGTCATATATTAAGACTATAATTAAATAACATAAATTAAAACATAAAATACACTGGTTGGAACACGTCCCCAGCGCCTAAAAAATTCTCAAGACAAAATAATACAGGTTAGTACAAATACCTATATAATACAAATGAATTAGTCAATACAAATTAAATTTAAATTAATCTACAAAGGATGTACAGTATTATCAAACAGATAATCTCCTTACACTCAATACTGTTACAGATTCACTAATTAATTACCAATTTACTTTAATTTTCCACCAATTGCGTTAGCTCCTCAAATCTGTAAATTGACAATTCCAATAAATATGTTTTTAATTTTTTTCTAAATTTTTTTTGGTCGGTTTCACTTCTTATAACATCTGGAATTTTGTGCAAAAACCGGTTGCCTGCATATGTAGTTTTTTTTTTAAATAATTCCAATCTATGATGTGGAATAGGCTCAACTTTTTTTCTAGTGTTATAATGGTGAATCGGGACAAAATTTTTATTTCCATTTAAAACTTTGACATACATCAATTGTTTAGTTATCGCATTCTCAACTACTCCGGGTTTGAGCAATACGATAAAGTGTTGCCCAATTTACATTTGGCCTATTTCGTCGTTCAGTGTTCACATAACCAACAAATTTTCCACTTGTTTTCAATCTACATTTTATCTTTGTTAAATGAACTTAAGCGTTATTAGTTTTACATTTTTAGATAATTTTAAGATGAATAACTAACTAGATTACGACGAGGTATCATAATGTCACGGGTTTCAATATTGTTATAAAGCCAATCGGGGTATTTTATCTGCCAAATATTCCAACTCTGCGCCTGCGCACAGGCCTTTGTTTGATAGCAGCTGCATTGTCACTGCCCCTGCCGATACGCAGATAGTCGATGGCATCGAGCGAACGACGTCGGCCGCAAAATCTTGATTCTTTGTTAATGGTGATTTGTTTTTATCATTGTAATAAATAAAATAATTGAATCGTGAAATAAAATTGAGAATTAGTTGATTATTAGTAGAATGAATTGATGAATTAGTAGAAAGTTGATGTCATTTAATGGCGAATTATAAGGTTTCTGTTGATTTAATTTGTGAATTACGCCATAATAAAATTTGTTACTGGTAATTGTTATTTTGTAAATTTGTATTTATTGATAGAATAAACTTATTATTATTAATTTTAAATGCAGTGAAGTAAAAATTTTAGTTTTGTTATTCATCCTATAAAGAATTTATGATTTTTTATGTACCATTTAATAATTTTGATAGGTAACATTTTATTGATTTTTTCCTAATTTATTCTTAGATAAGTCTGATTTAACTTTTTTATTGCGAGTATCCGAATCCGAAAACTATCCGATCCGAACCCTAACTATCCGATCCGGATCCGATCCGAATCTGAGCTATCCGATCCGAAAAAATAATTCACTATCCGCACACCTCTACTTGTCACTGATGGGACATCTGTTGTGCAGTTGTTTTCAGTTTGATAATGCTTCCGCTCTTTGATTTCCAAAGGCTACTCATATCTCATGCAATGTTTATCGTTATAAGCGATAACGTACAATAACAGCTACGATATTTAAAATGCTGAACAAGTATCCGGTAAAGACCGATAAATATCCAAACTTTTGGAGAGACAGTAAAAAATGGGCTGAACTAAAATCAACATTAAAACTGAAAGATAAAAACAAAACGTTCCGTTTTAGATTATCTCGGCGACAAGGAACATTTTCATCGAACAAAAGTGTAGAAGCAGATGACGAAATTACGCAATACATACCTATTGGAATGCAAGAACGTGATTGGTTGATCCAAGAATGCAGAATGATTATTCGATTAGTCAACTACCATATTTACTCCAGTAACTGAAGCTCAACAAGTTATTGTATTTTAAAATACAAAGCATATTGTCATTGATAGTTACGACGAGTATCGGATTGCAGTTTTTTATTATTTCTCATACAATATAATTTTGGCAATGACAAATTGAAATGTTTATCTCATATTTAGTAACAAAGCTCAATTATCATAATAACTCATTTAGCAACGGTATTAGTAATAGGTTGAAAAATTTCAGTAAAGTTCTTTTTCCCTAAAAACTATGGATAATCATATGATTATTTGTATTTGATGACATATGTCGTGAGCATGTTTGAGAACTTTAACAGAGGTATTTAAATTGCAACGTAATTATTAAAAAGATAAAGCCAGTGTGTGTATTAATGACTAAAAGGAAGTCAACCTGAACAGGAATTAAAATAAACGAGTCAGACACACTATGTAAATCCACACAAAGTTAAGGGGATTTTCACTAGTATTCTCATGTACAGTAGACTCCGGATTATTCACGAGTGGATTAACTGCAATGCGGCTTATCTGCTATCAGCGAATAAAAAATTAGCAACTGTGGCAAACAAAGTTTAACACTTAAACGTCCATCCTCACACCTGAAAATTATTGCTACTGCCCACGACACAATTGGCCTTGGGTGAGCAATCATACGCAACTTAATCAACCATTAATCAAAGGGACTATTGTACTTGGAGCGGAAGATGACATTTCGCTGAGCAATATGGTGGGTGGTACTGAGAAAAATTTGGTCAACCATTCTTAAAAAGGAAGCAAAAGTCTGAAAAAAATCAATATTGGATCTTTTCTCTCGAAGTCAATAAAGACTACAATTTCAACAGTAGGCCTGTAATATCGTGCACTTGTTCCATCTATAGGACTTACCGATGTGAAAATAGTGTCTGCAAAATTGTCTGATTATTAAAAAGTAATCTTGTATTTAAAGTCTTACACATTATCAAAACTAACATTCAGTAGAGGTTATTAAGGAACTTTCAAATGTTTTTATCTATTTACAGTGTATTTTAGATTAGATTTGCTTTAACCGTGATTTCAATTATAAGTGATTGCACAGCTACCCATTACCGTGGACAATCGAGAGTCCACTGTACTTTGTACATACTTTGACATTTTTCTATGTTTTGTTAGTCGAAATAGTAGTCTTTTTACTAATCTATTTTTTGCTAGATAGGTAAGTAATTAATTTGTCATAACGACCTGTCGGTTGTAAATGTATAATCAGTTTCCCACCACTCCTATTCAGACGTCTGTGAAAACACATTAATGTGAGATGACTTTATCTCGTGACTGTACTGAGAAGCTGATAATTCTTACCCCAATTAAATGGATTTTCTGGCAATTACAACCAATACCCAATAAAACGTTAACTCTTAACAAATAAAAATGCATAAAGTAACCGATAATAGGATAGGTTTGTTAGGAGGACACACATATTACTGAGAAGATATCTCCGTGTATCACTCCTGCACGGATGCGGTGGCCGTCGTGTGGTAGTCTCGGGTCGAGTTGACGGACAGTAAGTCCTCGGAGGATGAATGATCGTCCAGGATCGCGACTCTCTCTCCAGTCACTGACGCCCAAGGCTGCACCTTCCCTGAGGCTCTTAGTCCGAATACGATGGCTCCCAGAAGGTACACGGCAGCTGAGAGGTAGAACACCAGCTTCCACTCGTTCCACATCTGGTAGAGGATTAGAGAAACCTGGTTAAATGCCTACTATGGCTTGCATATTGGGATATTCAGTCCTCAGTGAAATGGGAGATACACATAGTGGCGTTCCAAAGGGTTCTGTTTCGGGAGCAATTTCATTCATAATTTATATAAGTCAGCTTATGTTAGTGAGGTGGATTCAATGGAAATTTGATGATACAGCTTTTTCTTACATTGGAGAAGATTGGAAATCAGTTTGTTTGGCAATTAACCCTGATTTAAAGGCTATGGGTTGGCGGTTCTCTGTGAACTAATGTTAAGTGCAAAAAAAACCAAATATATAAACTTTGGATTAGAAAACTACTAGTATTTTTTTATAAATTTGATGAAAATATGAATTATTAATGTGCTAACTACATAGCTAGTAGCACAGTTTGTAAATTAAATTGTGTTGTGTTGTTGTATGTAAATTGTTGGTCAAGCTGAATATATTAAGTAAATGACCCAACAGATGTTGTCCTGTCTTTGATATGAAAATTAAATGTGAAATGGGATAAATAACAATACAAAGTGTAATATGTTTCATGAAATGTATTTGATTGACTATATATAAACACACTTGTTTATTGTAATGCTTTTTTTAAGGAATAAAACATTAAAAACGACTTACACAACAATTTACAGAACTAAAACTTTAAGGTTATATAAATATTCTGCTTCACATTATAGCACAGTTAAATAAAAAGCTTCCAGCTCAAGTTATAACACTTTTTACCTTGGCTATTAAAATAGCTTCAAATCATTACAAAAAACAAACTTATGTTAATCGAGCTGTTATGCTCGATATTTTTTTTCAGATGTTATGTTGCAGTTTGCAGCACTAATATTGCAGGCACTATTCACGATCGTTGTCTATGCGACGTGGATGTGTATAATGGTAACAATATCTGTTTTTTCAAATGTCATATATAAGAAGGAAAATATAAAAAACAGCATACTGCAAATTTTCTAATTAGGAATATTTAATCAATAAAGAAATTAATTATTTTACGTGTCTACAAGAGTTGCATTTATTCAATAAAAATTAACAAGCTTACCTTATCCTTAGTCAAATAGCCAGTCACCATGGGACTCAGTACTCCAGGTATGGTGGCAACAGTGTTGGATATTCCCATCAGCACACTGGCGAACTGTGGAGCTATGTCTAGAAGATTCACACTGCGGGTATAAAATACAGTAACACTGTAATGTTCATTAAATATTCAAACATCATAAAAATGCTATATTCTATATAATAGAATATTCTATATAATAGAATATTCTATATAATAAAATATATATTTTACTAGCTAAACTATACTTGTAAATATTTCCCCCTACTGTTTAACTCAAAGTACAGCAGAAGAAAATAAATTTAGATCAATATTAGAAAAGAAAATTAAATGTCAAGACCCCTATTATTATCAACAAGTACCTCTGTAACAACAAGGATGTATTATGTATTTATGATTTGACGGCCTGATTTAAATATTTTACTTTGATATGTATTGTGTTTTTTTTTTATATCAGGGAAGTAACTGCTGAGCCATATTTACCAATACTAATGTAAAAGGCATGTTCAATAATTGTTCATAATCATATACCAACTCAATCTGACAAGTGAAGGATAACTGCTTAGAATGTAAAGTATTTGATGGTACACTTTAAAATGAAGCTTCGTTACTGACAAGATCAGTTGATCAGCTAAGCCTATTGTCAAACCATCACAAAATGTTAATGGGATTTTGCTCAGGATCAAACCGGCAAACTTCTGACTTTGAGGTGAGTACTATGACTGAACTACACCTTCAATTTATACATTTTTTGCAGCTCTCATACATTAAAAACTCTAATATTTTTTGTTATTTCATGCAATTAAGTTGTCTTAAGTTAAGATTGTATAAATTATTTAATTCAATTTAAGGAACCAAGCAACTTGTTATATATTTAATAGAAAATATAAATTATGACTGATGAGAGATTGTGATGAGTGTAGACCAATTTAATTACAAGTACCTTTGTTCCTGACAAAGGCTATCCTACCCATATACATGAATTATTGATCAATAGCTAAATTCTAATTTCCAGAAAAAATTACAAAAACATTTTTACATGCAATAAATTAAATACTAAGAAATTTTCCCACAAAGGTTAACCTGTGTGTGGAGAAAGAGTTCATCAGTCACTCGAACAAGCGGAATATTATCCCAAAGTATGTTCATAAAAATCTCTAGGCTACAATAATATACTTAATAATTATTATAAAAGGAAATAAACATGACCCCATCCAGGCCCATAATTGAATCATCATTAAGTTATTTGTTCATGTTTGCTATGGCGTCCTTGAAATTTTTGAATAGGGTTCTAAAACCACACAGCCACACAATAAGTCTGTGCTATATATTTATAGAGAATCACCAACCTAAAACCTGATGTAGCAAAACCTCCAAAACCAACAGCAATAGTGAGCGAGAGGATGGTGGTAACTGCTCCAGGAGAATGTGCAGCAGCGACCAGGAAAATTGTTTCACAGATGAACCCCGAACATGTGAACATCTTCCTCACCTGCAGCAGGTTTCATTTGTGTAAAGTAGAGATATACAAAGTTGATCAGATAAAGAATTTTAGAAAATAACAAATTTAATGGATGTTTACTTTCTCAGATTTTTTAACCCTTTAACCGCGACGCACAACATATCTTGTGCAATGACTTTGTTATGGCAACCTCAAATAGCCCCCTTGGTTAGTTTGCTTTGGCGCGTTGTGATGATGGTTTGTGGTCAGTTTGAGAAAATAAGATTGGTTTGCGCTGAACCAGTTATATCAGTTTTAGTTTTATAGACAATATTGATTGTTTTAGCGAATTTCCCATAGGGAAGAAGCTATTACCGTAGGTCTCATGGCAAGAGTTAAGCCCGAGACCATGTTATTTTTTCTTCTTTAGGTGCCCAGAGACCAAAAACAATAGTCGTGTAGATATACATTATATTTAATATATATTTCTATTTATATATATGTATATAGGTATAGTATATACTGTACATATATCTGTTTATTTATTTTCATCATACCGAGGGCTATAATATTATTATATTGTAATAATTCGATAACATTTAACTTCTTCACGATGATTACCCGAACATTTGTAGAAAAAATTAAAATTGTTTTATAAGGGTACTTGGCGAATTATTTCTCATATAGAATTATATATTATATATATATTATATATATATATATATATATATATATATGAGTGTGTCTGTGAACACGATAACTCTCGTAAAAATGGTCCGATCGAGACCAAATTTGGTAGAGACGTGTATTCCTACAAATGCTCGGACGAGTTCGTAAACCAGACATATCGGTCAATGGGAACGGGTAGTTTGGGGGGGTTTTGTACCCCAAAATGGGGTTTTTTGAGTTTTTCACATGTAATTTTTAAAAACTTCTAATTTTATATTTCACCATTGGAATCAGCTTAAAAAACTACACAATTAAGTTCCTTAAAGTTTTTCTCTATCTCCAACGGTTACCGAGATATTAAAAAATCTAAACACAGTACGTTGTATTTTGAGGCTCCAATGTTAATCTTATGGAGGATTAGGAAAAATTAATTTTTCACTTATTATCTAATATTTTTGGATGAAACTTGATATTTAGCTTCATGTGGTTGAGATCCATACATTTGTGCTAAAAAATCATAGTATATGTGTTTATCATGGCAGCAAACCTGCATACTCTTTTCCCATGTTAATCATATGGAGATTAGGCAAACTCCTTTATTTATGGACAGATGTTGATGAAAGTTGGTATAAATGTTAAAAATAAAATTTTTGATGGTATAAATGGTTACTTTCAGTGTTCCTCACAGCAGCAAACCTACTCACTCTTTCCCATTTTAATCTTATGGAGAATAGGCAAATAATTCTCATGTTTATCGACAGATTTTGACCAAACTTGTCATATATTATTATTATTATATTTTTATTTTATTTGGAAATTCGCTGAGTACGCAGGTCTGCTGCGACGGGGGTATTATTAAATTATAATCTTATTTCTTATCAAATTAACTTAATAGCAATAAACACAAAAGATGAATTTTGTGATAGTCGGTTTAAATTGAAGGTATTTATGAGAAGTTTATTGTTGGTGATAAACCGATTCTCTATTTTCTTTAATTAATTTTTTCCTTGGTTATATTAATATTTACCTTCACGTGGTTGAGATTAATCCATTTATGCTAAAGAATCATAGTTCATGTGTATATCGTGGCAGCTAACCTGCATACACTTTTCCCATGTATTGTATATAGAGAATATGCAAACTCCTTTATTTATGGACAGTTTTTTATGAAACTTGGTATAAATGGTCAAAATAAAAATCGTTTATGATAGAAATGCCTACTTTCAATGTTCCTCAGAGTAGCAAACCTACATACTCTGTCCCATGTTAATCTTATGGAGAATAGGCAAATAACTCTCATATTTATCGACATATATTGATCAAACTTGTCATACATCAGCATTATTATTATTATTATATTATTGATTTGGAAATTCGCTGAGTACACAGGTCTGCTGTGACGGGGGTATTTATAGGTCGTGATAAGTGATTCAAATGGCAGGTGACAAACTACAAACTATAACCGATCCTGGAAACGCTCAGTTCGGAGTTAGTTTTAATTATTTATCTATAAAATGTAAGCATTTAATAATCATTTACGTTTAGATAATACTATTAAAATGTTAAATACTATATTTATTATGGTTATTTCCTATAAAGTGCGTTTTAAACAAGGTTTTCTCCAAATGTAAAAAAAAAAACAGTGTGAGGCTGCAGAAAACCCCCCCCAGTGGGCCATCGGCAAGCGTAACTAAAGCCCGGGCCACTGAACCTCAGCACACCAACTTACGCTGCGGTTAAAGGGTTAAGTGAAAAACTCATTATTAAGTGTAAAACAATCATATTCAAAAGGTGTCTTTCAATGTTGAGTTCATGTATAACAGTGAAGTATCAGAATTTTGTGATGTGATATATTAAAGCACTCTTTAACATGATACTTTCTCTACAGGGAGTAGAGGTCGTTGTAAGGTCAACAAGGGGTTGTCCACAGGGAGGCGTTCTTTCGCCCCTTTTATGGAACCTGGTCGTAAGCCTTATTAGAAGGCTTAACGACAGTGGTGTCTTTGCTCAAGGATACGCTGACGACATTGCCATCCTTGTGGTAGGTAAATTTAACAGTACAGTCACTGACCTTATGAATTCTGCACTAAGGCTTGTGGACAGCTGGTGCAACAAGTTCAGTCTCTCTGTCAATCCCTCTAAAGTGGTTGTTGTACCATTCACTAAGAGGAAAAAGCTTGCCAGGGTTGGTCCATTAAAACTACAGGGGAGATCAATCGACCAGCAAGACCAGCTGAAGTACCTTAGGATCATTCTGGATCAGTCACTTTGGTGGAAACCTCACTTACAACGGGTTATCGACCGGGGTAAGTGGTCTCTGTTTGCATGCAGGCGTATGGTCTGTGCAGCATGGGGACTGAAACCGGGGGTAATGCACTGGCTCTATGTTTCGGTAGTTAGACCAACCTTGACGTATGCGTCGCTGGTTTGGTGGACCAAGATGGACTCAGGAGCTGCTGTGAAGAGGCTGGCAGCCGTGCACCGGCTGGCGTGTCTCCTGATCACAGGAGCGATCAGCAGCACTCCTGGGGCCACCCTTGATTGTTTGCTTGACCTTTTGCCCATATGCATTCACGTCAGGATGACTGCCCGAATGGGTGCATATCGCCTAGCCTCTGCGGAGAGGGCCTCTGGAATAGGCCAGGTGATCTACGTGGCCACACCAGAATTGTAGGGATAGTTCGGAGCGACATTTTAGATATGCCCTCTGACTATCTTCCAAGAACCTTCTCTTTTGGCAGGTCTTTCCGAGTTCTCTTTCCGCAACGGGATGAATGGAAGGATGGAACCTGCCCATTACCACCCTGCGATCGGGAGGGGTACACTGACAGTGAGGGGGCCAAGAGCAGTCGGGGCACAGGAGCAGGCATCTTAGGGGTGCAGGACAACGTCCGGTCAGGTATTTCTATGGGGACTTTCCCTACTGTTTTCCAGGCTGAGATTACTGCCCTTATGGAATGTGCTAGTGACCTTTTGATGCTAGGTCATGAGGGCCTGTCTATCAACATCTTCTCTGATAGTCAGGCGGCTCTTAGAGTTCTGAACTCTGTTGAGTTCAACTCTAGGGTTGTGTGGGACTGTTTTAAGCTTGTGTCCTGTGTAGGCAGACACAATGAAGTCACCCTTTGTTGGGTACTCAGGGGTGGATGGCAATGAAGTAGCGGATGGGCTGGCCAATAGGGCTGCATCATCCCCACTTTGTGGGCCTCAGCCCTATTGTGGTGTTTCCCGCACTGTGGTATTTCAGACTATCAATTCCTGGGCTAGGGATTTCCAAAAGAAAAGATGGGAGGAACTTTCCCTGCATAGGGTAAGTAAGCTTAATTCCGTCTCATCAGGTTGCGAAGAGGTTCCTGAAACTTGGCAGGGAGGATGCTAAACTTGTCACAGGTATGATCACTGGTCACGGTAATCTGAGGAAGCTCAACTACGCATGCGGCAACCCTTTAAAGGCAACCCTCTGTGTAGGAAATGTTATCTGCAGGAGGAAACTGCAGATCATCTGCTCTTTGATTGTGTAGGGTTGACAGAGGTGAGGTCCTCCATCCTAAGCAATTTGGTAAGGGGCAGTTTTCTGCCTCCAGACGAGCTCATCGACAGGTTATTTCAGTTCTCCAGGTCTCTTCATTTGGAAAATTCCTGATTCTCCAGGAGAGAGAAGTTCAGGGGTGCGCAAAAAGCCGCTAAGGCTAAAGTGCCGTGGGAGTAATCCGCCTCTTCGAATGAACGAATGCTAAACCACCTTATTTATGGTTAATATAGAGTGAATTTGTGTTTTACTTGCATGTGTTTCATACGTAAGAACCACAGGAAGGGAGGAGTCATAGGATATGAAAAAAAAGAACTGGAGGGATGCATAGAACTCCTAAAAGTAAGTGGGATAGAGACTGAGATGATATGTGAAACTGCCCTATATGAAATAAAAATTAAAACGAGTACAACTATAGTGATGGGTGTCTATAGACCTCCAAACGCAAACCTGGATCAAGCAATAAACATTCTACATGACCAGTTACACAGCGCAATTGGCAATAATAAACTAACTATTATTGTGGGGGACATAAATGTAAACAACCTCGAGGATGATAATAACAATATAAAGCTAGAAGAACTCCTGACATCTTTTAACCTAAAAAGATTAACACTACCACCAACAAGAATTACACCTACATCAAGAAGATCTATAGACTGGATCTGCACAAACATAAACACCCAACAAACACAAACATCAGTCGTCCTGTCGGGTCTATCAGACCACACAGCGCAAACAATTACAATAAAACTAACAGAAAACATGCCAACCCAGCCAAAAGAAATGAAAAGAACCTTTATAAACAGAACACTAAACATCTTCAAACTAAGACTCCAGGAACAAAACTGGGACAGCGTTTACCAAACAGAAAATGCAAATGAAGCCTATAACACCTTCCATACAATCATGCAAATGATATTTGACAAAACCTGCCCCCTTAGAAAAACTAAGAATAAAGCGAACACAAGGAAACCCTATTGGGATGATGAGTGCACCAGACTTAAAAATCGATATACACAAGCCCTTGAAAAAAGAACTATGGTACGGGTGACCTGATGATGCACATAAGTGATATAAACACTGCAAAAACTGCCTATCATTCACTTTCTGAGAGTCACCTTCTATAATGGCATAGTGGTATGGGGAGGAACCACCAACAATAGCCTGGAGAGAGTAGAAGTGCATCAAAAAAGGGCACTGAGATGCATGACAGGACTCAAAATGCAAGAAAGCTGTCGGGATAAATTTAAAGAACTAAAAATACTCACGGTGACATCCCTCTATATACGCGAGGCAGTGCTTCATGCTGTATTTACTCATTAAACAAGAAATGAAGACTTGCACCTCCATTACACAAGACATGCTTTAAACTTCACCCTTCCAGTACACCGACTTAGCCTGTATGAAAAGAAGCCATCCTACAGAGGAGCGCTGTTCTACAACCGTCTTCCAAACAACCTCAAGATAGAACCAGTCAACAAACTAAAGAGAACCCTGACAGCATGGCTACAGGACAGGCCCTACTACACAAAAAAAGAATTTCTACTAAACCAATTATAACTCAACTGAATCTGACGCATTGTACTGTTTTCAAAGAATATGTCAATAAAGTATATTGTCTATTGTTAGTATTGATTTAGGCATTCGTTGAAACACCAGAAGAATTGGTAATATGAATGGTTAACTTTCCAAATCCAAAAACGTTCCCATAATCTTATAACTAATGCTAATAGTAGATAACATTCTTTATTACAAAAATACCCTTGTCGCAGCAGACCTGCGTACACAGCGAATTTCCAAATCAATAATATAATAATTAATAATTATATGACAAATTTTGTAAACATCTCTCGATAACTACTGGAAGTAGGTTAGCTGTACATGCTGTAAAAACGTATTTGTCATTGACGGAATTCCATAACCTGCATGGTGGAAAGATGGCCGCTAGATCGCAGCCAATCTGCCAGGAAGCCGCTGCACTGGACCACAATTCCCTTCACCAGGTAGGGCAGTGCTGCCAACATGTTGCCATTCATCACCTTCATTTGAAACCTGTCTGAAGAAAAAAACTGTTAGATACTTACAATACAATACACACAATATTCACAATTAATTATTCAACACAAAGATGATGGTTTACAAAATTTGCAAGTTCATTATATAAGCTCACATATTTCACAATATTTTACATAAAACTAATTGTTTTTAAAAGTAAACAAATGTTTAAATTATAACATAAAAATAAACAAAAATATTTTATCACAAAGACAGTAGTTATGGACAAAACAATTGT
Source organism: Nephotettix cincticeps (assembly GCA_023375725.1). NCBI lineage: Eukaryota > Metazoa > Arthropoda > Insecta > Hemiptera > Cicadellidae > Nephotettix > Nephotettix cincticeps. The sequence goes on from CM041791.1 coordinate 102,546,286, forward strand.
AGCTGTTGTTGCTGGAAATTGAAGAAGTTTTTTTGACTTGTTTATTTCAATGTCCAAAGTTGATAGTCATAGTTATAGCCATACCTTTATTGCACAAAACATATTCAGGATGTATAGAGTACTAGATTGCAGGTGTATTGTCATCTGTTATACACAGCTGTTATACATCACACAGCTACACAAACTTATCATCCATTGGCCCCAATTAGCATTTTTCGATTACCATACGACTTTAACCCATTCCTGTCTGGCAGAACGGTTGACGCCTGAGGCCACCCGGGCTGAACGAAAATCGAGCTTCGTTCACTACGACCGTGCGTCACTATTAGCGTGAAAGAATTAATAGTAACTTCATGAATTATATGTTTTGATTTCTTTTCTCTGTTCCTTATACTCTTTAACTGCGTATACAATCACTTTTAGCAAGAAAAACTTTTAGACGGGAATGGGTTAAAAATTCATGTAAGTTATGATATACTTCAAACAGCATAAGTTTAATTTTATGTAGAAGTTGCTTTCCATCAAGATAAGACATGCTGTTTCGTAAATGACTAAAAATTTTATTTGCCATAAATACTGGAATAGTTTTAAATAATTTTAATTTGTGATTGGATAATGTAAAATTATTGTTTTGGGTGTTTTAGTTGTGTTTCATCTTTAATTTACTTGATAAAACTGGTCTTTCGTAGTTCATTTTTATAATTTTCAAAATATAAAGACTAGAGACTGGGAGAGTTCTACACTTTTGAAATAAAAGTCTACTAGTTGTTCTTTTATTTTTTTGAGTCATTGTTTTAACTATGCATTTTTGAGCTATGAAAACTCATTACATATATTCTTTTGTGAGCCCCAGAGTGTTATACTGTACCTCAGTATGATCTATATTCAAACAATGCTGAGTTAAAAATATGACCTTCCATAATTGGTTAAGGTATTATCTTAGAAACTTTATCATGTAAGGTATTTTGATCATTTTTGATGATGACGAAACAAAAATCAAGAATTTATTTTCAATTTAGACAAGTTTGTTAAATCTTGTCTAGTTGATTTCCTCAGTCGTACGACTAGGTCTATCAAAAATCACAATAGGCTATTTGATTTAATTAAATATAAATTTTACCTTTGGAATCTTAAGAACACCAACAAGAGATTAAAATCATGTCACAATAAATTATTTTACAGTAAAAAGTATAAAACTAGACAACAATAATTAACTTAGAAGTAAGGTAATTGATTGGAAATTTAATAAAGCCCAGCCAACAGTTAAGAGTTAAGACTTAGCGAAACGATGTCATGATAGTAATAATAATAACACCTTTTTTAAAGAAATATATACAACAACAATAAAAGTAGATAAAACATGTGTATTTACAAAATCTAAAGCAAATCTGAGTGTTAGAAGTATTGAAAGTAAAATTTAAAAGTGTTCAAGTAATTTTTGGGAGTAAGGTACATATAATGTGTTTCAATTCTTCAATTATTATATGAGCCACCAACCATTACATAAATGACAAACTCACTTGAATGTTATTTTGTATGGCACTTTTTTTTGGACGTGTATTATGATAACATTCTACAATAAATACTGAGCAATTGAGAAATCAAAATATACTTTTACAAATTAATTAAACTATATTTTTATTATATAAATTTATGATTACTTTGACTGCTGGAAGATAAAGATACTGTAGCCTTATTATTCACTATTTTATATATTTTGAGTTGAAATCAATCATCATAGTTGAAAAAAGTATAAATATTAGGTAAAAAACTGTTGATACTCGAGACAGTAAGCTGACACTTTTTATGATATGAACAATAGAATTCAGTTAAAACACTTTTCCGGAAATTTTGTATACATCAAACGACCAAGACAACTCATCAGACACCAACCACTCATGAAGGTCGGGAGCTCCGTAAGCAAGGTGTAGAATCCCCAGTTCTCGCAAAAGTGGGCGATAACAATCGCTGCAAATGGAGCAGAGGTCAGAACTCCCCTCCATGGCACTGTTAATCTCTGTCACACATATTAGTTTTTAGAAAATGATATAAAAGTTTGACAATAAGTCCAGCTGATTTTTGACTCTAACTCATGAATCTGCTACTTTTTACCCCAGTCTCAAATAAGAGGTAGTCAAAAAGTTCCTTGATAACTGTGTTTAAAATTTTCAATCAGGAAATAAAAAATATAAACTTTCAAGGAAACCGAATCTGTTTTATACTGTAGCACTATAGGACGTCAGTGTTACCCCATTTACCAATATGTCCTCCTAAGAAATAGTACCAGCTCCTAAATAATAAGAATATATTGACTCCTAGTAAATAGTTTCCAAATTATAAATTTGGAATTCAAAACAAATTTATTCCAGAAGCATTTTGGTTTTACTAATTATATTACCTTTACAGCGAGGTAGCATAGCATTGTTAGTCAGATAGGCTAGCCAGACGGGTCATCTCTGGCTAGCCTGGAGCGTTTTTATGATCTGACGAGTGAAATCTCCCCCCTAGGGTGATGAGACGTTTCTCACGGTCTGACAGGTGACGTCTCCCCCTATGATCATGAGGGGTTTCTCATGATCTGACGGGTGAGGTCTCCCCCTAGGATCATGTGGGATTTCTCATGATCTGACAGGTGATGTCTCTCCCCTATTATCATGAGGGGTTTCTCTTGATCTGACAGGTGATGTCTCCCCTCAAGGATCATGAGAGGTTTCTTACGATCTGACAGGTGACATCTCCCCCTAAGATCATGAGGCGTTTCTCACAATCGGGTGTCTCTCCCCTTGGATCATGAACAGTTTCTCATGATCTGACGAGTGTGTCTCTCCACTAAGATCATGAGCAGTTTCTCATGATCTGATGAGTGTCTCTCACCTAGGATCATGTGAGGTTTCTCATGATCTGACGGGTGACGTCTCCCACCTAGGATCATGAGGAGTTTCTCATGATTTTACGGGTAAAGTCACCCCCTAGGCAAGCACACTACGCCTTAGCTACCGCATCAGTAATGAATGTGATTAATGCATTTTATATAATTATTCATTAAGTTTTCACAAAAGAATAAAACTATAAGAATAACACTTGAGAGCATTATTAGAAAACTTACCTTGGCTTTCAGAGTTGGACCGATAGAGTCTAGGATGTATCTTTTCTCAGCTTCAGAAATCCACGGGTCAGTAAGAGGGGATTCATGAATCAGGAAACACCAGAGAAAACACCAAAATAAAGCCACCATACCTGTAACACAGTTAAATGAAAAATAACAATTCTTCTATATTTAGAGGGAACCATTATACCTGATTAAGTATTTGCATAAATATAAAATTACTAGTTTCTGGTTGTGAAAATAGTGTTAACCTATTAAGGTCTAAATTTTCTTTTATCTAATTTTTTGAGGAAACAAGCAGCTTTTTTTGAGTAATGCAATCCATCAGGTAATGGCATCTTTTAAAAATTTAATGAACTGCATTCCGTGCTGCCCCTTTGAACTATCACACGGAGCTCGCTATTTTGCTGCTTGAGTATGCTTTATAGCCAACTAGCACTATGTCTGATGAAGCACTGATGGTCTAGATGGCTATGGTGTTTACTAGCGAGTGAAAACATTCGGAAGTGATTGTATTCGAATCCCGACCATAAGCAATCCCAATTAGGCTTGCAAATGCATGGTACAGTGGTGAGATGGCCCACCTTAAATAAACCCCATAATAAAAGGTATAATAAAGACCCCCTTGAACTGGAGCCTTACCCACACAGACCCCTGGATCATCCTTCCAATGTCGCACAGTGAAAATCCCTAAAAATATGCTCTGGACTACACTATACATTAGTATTCACGTATATAGTACATATACAACAAATTTACAACTACTTACTTTGGTAAGGTAAATATATATTATATGTATTTGCTTCCAGAAGACTTCATAATCCAATGTTTTTTGTTTCTCAACAGAAGTTTATTAACCAACAGAAGACTTTATGCCCTTATGATTACCCCATTCATAATTTTCAACATCCTCCCATGGTACAGTAATGTGGCATAAATGAGACAGTAATAAAGCATCATACAGTAATACATAATATTGTAAATGCTCTGTTTGTAGGCTCTGTATCATGAGATACAGAGTACAAAAAGTTGTATATTAGACATTCTATGCATTATTTAAAATACTTTTATTCTTCTTCATTTGAAAATACTTAAATCTACTTATTACTCAATCTCAAAATTCACAGTAAAAACTAGTATTTATACTGCCCTAAACAATATATATAGTAATACTACTTCCCAGTAAATAACTTACTTCTTCAATCATGAAATATTACATCAAATAAGTGATGATATGATTGATCCAAACAAGAAATATACCTAAAATATAGAATATGGCATCCCAGTTGAGGTGTTGAGCTATTGCCCCAGAGACTGCCATCGCTGCTACAGTACCAAAATAGCTACCAGAGAGGGTAATCATAACAAGTCGGCTCCGTTCGCAGGGCGGAGCCCACCGAGACCACACACCCAGGATCGCAGGGTAGGTAACGCCCTGCAGAACATAAAATAATGAGATGAAGAATAGCACAGGCTGTTAAGTATGTACATGTGATATAAAGTGTTGGGTAAAATGTACCAGTACAATGGGATAGGCCTAAATACTTGAAACTGTGGTGTTCACATTTATTTTAAGGAATTTTCTCCGCTAGACAAGCATTTTCTTGGACATTCTAGTACAATGAAGTAGGATTATTTAATTTATAAAGAGTAACCTTACATGATGGAAAAATTCAATTAAATTTAAAACTCACCCAGCATCCAACTGACCAGCTACATTACAATAATTATGAAAGATAACATTTTCTTTAGACTTTTTATCTTTCCTTGGAAAAGAAATTTTATTTATATTAAATTAACATTCTCTGAAGGTAAGCTTGAGTAAAAAATAAACTAATGATAGTATGAATAAATTTAAATAAGAATTAATTTTCAAAACAAAAACTCTTCAGCTAACAGATATTTCTTGATAATACTACATTGGCAAATTAAGCTTTATTCTTTTATTCCAATATAAACTATCTTTTTTAATATGAGTCTTTCAAGCCTGTTTATAGGGAAAAAATTCTTAAAAAAATTATCAATTAAAATTTTAAAATTAGTTTAAATTGATTACAAACCTCAAACATCCCTTCTAGTACCCTCGTAAGGATGAGAAGGTACACATTCATCTTGGCTGCCAGGGGCGTGAGTAAAGTGAGAGCTGCTGTAGTCAGAACACCCATGCCAAACAACCTGACTCCGCCAAACTGGCATGCCAACCACCCTCCAACCACCTACCAAAACATTTCATTACAATAATGTTCTCAATGATGCTTGAATGGCTTCTCAATCACGTATGTTGTCAATATAGATATTTTGAACAGTTTCAAGAGCTGTTTTATCATTGATAATCAGGCAAAAATCTATTGTAGAGGACTATAAAGTTGGAAGTAATTTATTCCCGAGAACTGATACCTACAAAGACCTTTTAAGTAATTGTTTAAACCATATTTCTTAATGACAATTGTTTAGTATTTAAGCATAATTTTATTCAAATAATGATTTATAAACAATGAGAGACATTCGTCATTTAGCAAGGAATAATTCAATATCAAACACCCTTTGTATGTATAGAGTCAAAATAGAATAATCTGAGATTTGAATTGATTCAGATATTCTTTACAAATCGTTCAAACACACACACATCAGAGTGTTGGGGTTGACGCTTCAACCTGATTGGTAAAAAAATATCGCCTGATTTTATTTTTAGTTGTCAATTTCAAGTATTCATGAATTCAAAGTATTATTGAATCTCTAAGCCCACCTGATGAACCAAAAACACCCTCTGCACATAGCGAACAAGCTTCATTTCCATCTGTCACTCAAGCCAATATTAAGCTTCCAAAATTAGAGCTAAAACACTTTGACAGTAATCTTTTACAATGGGTCAGCTTCATTATTTTATTTGATTCAAGTGTACACAAAAATGTCAGTGCATCAAATGTTGCTAAATTTCAATACCTGTTGAGAGTTGTGTCCGGTGAGCCGCTCAGTCTGATAAAATCACTGAATATTACTACTGCTAAATATTTGGTAGCTTATCAACTTCTCCGAGAACTTTATCATAACAAGAGACCTTTGACAACACTTCACCTTAGTCAAATCATAAACTTACCCGACATCTCATCCGGGTCAATTTATAACCTTTGAGCGTTAATTAATTTACTGTAATTTTAATCTCCCTTACTGTGCTGGGGCCATCACCCATCTCCTTAATGCTTCTTTAGCTGCTGGGGTGTTTGCTGAGGATTGGAAAGAGGCAATTGTTATTCCTCTTCCAAAGATCAAAACCCCTTTGTCTGTGTCTGATTTCCGTCCCATCTCTATTTTACCTGTCCTGTCCAAGGTCCTGGAGAAAATTGTGGTATCACAGTTGGTTGATTTCTTGGAGTCTGAGTCAATACTTCCATCAATGCAGTCTGGTTTTCGAAGGGGCTTTAGTACGGCATCGGCTCTGTTACTACTTTGTGATGATATCTTCAAAGCTCGAGCTGAGAGGAAAAATACTACCCTTGCAATGTTGGACTTTTCTCAGGCTTTCGATTCCATTGATCACCGTCTGTTGTTAGCTATGATGAAATTTTATAAATTTGACCAACTTGTAATTTTGTGGTTTCAATCCTATCTGGATGCAAGGAGCCAGCGATCCAAGGTTGGCTCAGAGTTTTCTGCCCCTCTAATGAGGTTACTGGGAGTTCCACAAGGAAGCTGTCTTGGGCCTGTTTTGTTTACCTTGTTTGCTGCTATGATGGGGGGAGATCTTCAGCATTGTCGTCTGTATTCTTATGCTGACGATGCCCAACTCGCTCTTCAATACAGCATTAGCAAGGCTGACCTTGCCGTATCTAATCTCAATTCAGATCTAGACACAATTAATGTTTGGTCTGTAAATCACGGCATCAGGCTGAATAAAAGTAAGTGCTCAGTTCTAACTTTTCCATCTGGTAAGGCACGACCATATCAGTCCTTATCTGGGGTGTGTCTAGACGGTGTTTTTCTGCAGGAATGCAGCTCCCCGAAACTCCTTGGGCTTATGCTTGATGCCAGTCTCTCATTCTCTGAACACGTTAGCTATGCTTGTCAGAAGGCTGTCACTCACCTTAGAATATTATATAGGCATCGCAACCTGTTTTCATCCTCCACTAAGCTTCGTCTTGTTCAGGCTTTGATACTCTCTGTGTTTGAGTATTGTCTCCCGGTGTATGGAAATGTCATATCACTTGGGGACATGACACGAATGCAGAGGGTGCAGAACATGTGTATCAGGTATGTTTGTGGACAGAGAAAATTCGACCATATTTCTCTTGAGAGGAAATCTCTTGGCTTACTGCCAATCAATGAATTATGTTTTCTCCGCACTTCATGCCTCGTTCATAATGTCCTGACTGAGGGGAAACCTCAATATCTGAAAGAGAGGCTCAGGCCCCGTTCCGAACTTAGATCTAGGAGTACCAGGCAGGACGACATGATGGAGGTGCCTCGCGTGCGCTCCGAGTCTGACCGGAGAGGATTTTCCTATTTCGCGCCAAAAATTTTAAATTCATTGGGGTCCAGTATCGGGCATGATAGAATGTCAAAAAACAAATCTAAAAAAATGTACGTGAAAGATTGTTGAGCGGTGTTTTAAAACCTAATATAGGACCAATAGAATAGAATTTAACCTTGTAATGTACAGTGTTTTATTTTATCAAGTACGGTATTTATAAGCCTTTCTGTAAATTTTCTTGTTTTTATAATTTTGTGAATTTTGTGTGACACGAGTTGTTTTGAAAACCATTATATTGTATGATGAAAACCGCTCTAAATAAAAGACAATTTATTATTATTATTATTAATTTCTACATAACAATCTCTAGATTTTGCGTGAAATGAACAGTGAACACTGAACTACGCAAAGAGCTTGAAGCTTATCGGGCCCGTGATACAGACCAGGATCGTGAAGCTCATTCTTTACTGGAAGTTTCAGTTTTGAAAATTGAATGCAACCAATCGTCTCAATCGTCTCATACGCTAATTACCACCACGCTCAGACTAAAACATCAGTTATGTTTACCTCTGACAAAAATGGTAAACATGTCGCTCTTCTCTCTACACAAAAGAGAAATAACTCCTTTCTTCTGCCTCCTTGCTTTGTTTGTGGCAAAAATGACCACAAAATATATATCTGCCCCTCTTTCAAAAATAAAACGCCTCATGAGAGTTAGAAGCTTGTAAACTAAATCAGCGATATATCTCATGTCTTGGCGGCATAAAAAAAAACAATGCAAGTTCCTAGCCACTTGTAATATTTGTAAAAAGCGACACCATAGTCTCTTGCACTTTCAGTGAAAATCTCCTCCAGACGCCATGCCTCTCAAATAATCAAATGATGATAACTCTCACGCAGACGTTGTTAGTCCTCCAGTTATAGACAATAGACGTTTCTCTTTATTTGCACTTTGATTAAGAAATACAATGGCGTCATTATAAATAAATAAATTAATTAATCTAGTTTTACATGTTTCAACATATTTCAAAAAAATACTTGATGGAGTAAACTGGTAAGTTGAACGGCCAGTCCCTGAAGTGCTTCTTTAAACTGTATCCTGACATGTTCTTTAAGTTTTGTGGTAGTGAGTTGATGATTTTTCAGCCAATGTAAGAGGGTTTCCTGGTGTACTGTGTTGTATGGTGAATGGGAAGGTTGCATTCTGCTGCCCTTCTGGTGTTGTATGAATGAAAATCCCCATTTCTAGGTAGGTCCAACTGTTTGGTTTATATGACTGCATGGATGAAAAGCCCTGTGACTGTTAGTATCTTTATAGATTTAAAAGCCTCTCTGCAGCTATCTCTAGGACTAAGACCAGAGAATGCCCTAATAGTTTTTTTTTTCTGGAGCACAAAAATCTTACCAAGGTTTTACTCAGATGTCCCTCCCCAAACAATCAATCCATATCTGATTTGTGACTCTACTAGTGAATAGTACACTGTTTTAGCTATTTCAACACCTCCTATCCATTTCATTCTTTTCACAGCACATATTCCAGATGAAATTTTTTTAGCCAGATTGTGTACATGATTTGTCCAGGAGATTTCGGCATCAATTGTCAATTCCAATAGTTTTGATTTTCTTTCAGTCGAAATATCAGGAATTTCTTGATTTGTTCGTGTCGTCTGCTAAAATTTATCTGTGTGGTTTTGAATGTATTTATAGCCAGGTAGTTTCTTAGGGAGTATTGAAAAGCTTTTTCTATTGATATTTGTATGTCTGAGTGTAATTGTTGAGCGGTGTCGTCTGAAAATAGAAGGATTGAATCATCTGCATACATTATGGTTTGGACATGGTCGTCATTGATGACACTGGGGAGATCATTTGTGAGGAGGATGAATAATACCCCCGTCGCAGCAGACCTGTGTACTCAGCGAATTTCCAAATCAATTATAAATAGTTATAATAATAATATATGACAAGTTTTATAAAAATCTGTCCATAAACATGAGAATTATTTGCCTATATTCTCCATAAGATTAACATTGGAAAGAGTGTGCAGGTTTGCTGCTGTGAGGAACACTGAAATTAGGCATTTCTACCATACATAATTTTTATCTTAACATTTATACCAACTTTCATCAACATCTGTCCATAAATAAAGGAGTTTGCCTATTCCCTATATGATTAACATGGGAAAAGAGTATGCAGGTTTGCTGCCATGATAAACACATAAACTATGATTTTTAAGCATAAATGGATAGATCTCAACCAGATGAAGCTAAATATCAAGTTTTATCAAAAAATATTCATTAATATACATTAATTTTAATTTTTCATTAATTTTTATGGAGGATAGGGAAACATTAATTTTTCCCTATCCTCCATAAGATTAACATTGGAGCCCCACAATACAACGCACTGTGTTTAGATTTTTTCATATCTCGGTAACTGTTAGAGATAGAGAAAAACTTTAAGGAACTTAATTGTGTAGTTTTTTAAGCTGATTCTAATGGTGGAATATAAAATTAGAAATTTTTAAAAATTACATGTGAAAAACGCAAAAACCCCCATTTTGGGGTACAAAACCCCCCAAACTACCCTTTCCCATTGACCGATATGTCTGGTTTACGAACTCGTCCGAGCATTTGTAGGAATACACGTCTCTACCAAATTTGGTCTCGATCGGATCATTTTTACGAGTTATGTTGTTCACAGACATATATATATGTATATATATATATATATATATATATATATATATATATATATATATATATATATATATATATATATATATATATATAATTTTAACGACTATTGTTTTTGGTCTCTGGGCACCTAAAGAAGAAAAAATAACATGGTCCCGGGCTTAAGTCTCACCATGAGACCTACGGTAATAGCTTCTTCCCTATGGGAAATTCGCTAAAAGCATAATATACCATGAGTAACATATTTATACTAACATGATTCTTAAGTCTTCTAAGTAAAAAGAGGGGTTTACTGAGTCTAGTTACAATCATTTCAGTGTGTTCACACCACGTCAGCTTACAATCTAATATTATACCCAACAATTTTTTTTGTTACGTTTTGCTCACAGTTAGTTATTCAAAGCAAAAGTAAGGGAGAAAGTTTTTTATTATTTATTACAAAACTATTGGCTTTAAACCACTCAGTAGCTGCCAAGCTTTCGCTTTGCTAGTAATTTCACTTAGGGAGTTAATTATCACAATCAAAGATGTGTCATCAGCATACAGTACTGACTTGAAGGGGAGAAACATTGGTAGATCATTAATGACAATTAAAAATAAAAAAGGTCCAAGTATGGAACCTTGAAGGACACCAGATGTAACATGTTTTGGGTCTGACGTCTTACTTCCAACCATGACCATTTGCTGTCTGTTAGAAAGATATGATCTGATTAAACACAATGCTTCATCCCTGACTCTGTAAAAATAAATTTTATCAATTAACAAGGTGTGTGAGACACAATCAAATGCTTTGATTAAATATAACATAGTTAACTCTAAGAAAGATTGTAATTTAAAAGAGTTTGGGATATCGTCCACTACAGTTTTACAGGAATCAATAGTTGAAAGCCCAGGTCTAAAACCAAATTAAGAGCTTGACAGTAATTTGTTGCTGTAGAAAAAACAACTTACTTGCTTATAAACACAATATTCTAGTACCTCACAAAAACTGGAACAAGCAAAATAGGCCTTTAGTTTGTGGGACGTGAAGTGTTATCCTTTTTGTGAACAGGTACAGCTTTTGTGAGTTTCAGACAGTTTGGAAAAATGACATTACTTAAAACTAAATTAACAAGAAAGGTTAGAGGAAGTACAAGAGCATAAATGAGTTTTTCAATTAAAATAGAAGAGATACCATAGTAATCCTACTCTTGAAGTTACTTAATTTTATGACTAGATCTATTTCCTGTGGATATACATAATACATATTCAAAAGTGAGGTTTAGGCTTAAGTTACTTGAATTCTTCTGTGACAAATTTCAATGGCGTTAAGAAGCACAGTTGTTACTAAATGTATTGGCTGTCAGCCATCTTGGTTTTAAATTGTTTATTTTTTTAGTTTTATTTAGTTATTTTTTTATATTTTTCTTTTCTCTCCTTATACATATAGTATATGTATAAGGGGAGAAAGTAAAAAATAGAGCTTGGTTCTCTTGCCGGATTTGAGGATTTACTTTTTAGTATTTGTGGTCATACTGTGTGGCTGAGAGTATTTGCTAGTTTACTTTTAGTGTCTTGTAGAGAGACACTAAAATTGTTTTTCCTGTTTCTCTTGGTTAGAGATTTTTTTAATTTATAAGAGAGGGTACATTATTATTGTCATTATTTAATGGTGTCTCAGTCTCACTCCTTCAGTAATCATAATACTGTACTCTTGGGCACTTTATGGTGCAACTGTCCACTCCTCAAGGTAACATGTGTTATGTGTTCAAAACAATGCTTGACTCAGGAAGTACACTAAAACCTTGTTTATCCGGTTTTTATGAGACCATGGTCATTTCAGATAAGCAAAATATCGGATAAACCATTTTTACTATTGTTTTTAGAGAAAGTGCTAAATAAATGCCTTCAGTTTTTTTAATACTGTACTTGCAATACATGAGCGCATTGCGGTTGTGTTTATTTGGTAAAGGCGTTTATATTTACAGTACGTAAAATTATTTTTTAAAGTATAATTTTTACTTAAGTCCTATTTTTGTTTACATATTTTAAAAGTTTGAAGGACAAACTAAAAAAACACATTGTTTTAGAATAAATTTCTATCACAAATTGATTACAATATAGATGGTACAGTTGTATGCAATAAATACAGATGATAAAATTAAATCATAAAACAAAATTTACAGTTTCTTAAAAATGTCATCAAATTTTGTTGTTTTACTGCCTAAGATCTTTTTTTGGCGGAACGATCTTTGAGACGCTTCATTAATAGTAACTCTGCTAGGATGGTGTCTTCTTGGCGTTCTAAATAAGTCACGAGACTGTCGAACATTGACATTGCCTCCGTATGATTTATGGCCGTACCTGTTGTTGGGGCGTCATCGGAGCTCTCGACATCTGCGTCCTGCCACGATCTACCTGTAATTTCTAGCACGACCTCATAATCCAATAAGAGTTGGTATCCTTGGTCGTTCTGGTCAACATTCAGCCATTCTGTTACTTCTTTATCTTCCATTCTTTCGCAGCCTTCAATGTCTCCTAACAGTTCTCGAATTTCTGCTTCTTTGTTATTGGTCGCATTAGCTTCTTCAGCATTTGTTTCTTCCTCCTCCACCTCATGTACTTACTTCTGGCCATAATTTTTTCCAATAATTTCTTTAAGTTTTTTTTGACACATCATCCCATGCGGCTGCGGCAGCATATGAATGACAATTTTTATATTTATTTTTTTCAAAGACTCCATTATGCTTTCTGTTTCATTTTTCCTCCTTCTTCCTTATCCAATTTACTTAGCAAGGCCCGAACGTATCTTTGCTTCATTGCTTCAATAGGATCCTCATCATTGGTTGAATTAATGATGTTGCATTAGGCAGCAAAAATATGACAAAAATATCCCCACTCTTCAATATGTCTTCTCCAGGTTGGCTGGCACATTGTCGATATAGAGCTTTTTCAGGTAACCTCTTTTCTGACGGAAAGAGTCCACAGGGTCCTTTAGTAACTCTTTTACCGACGGCACAAAGTCTGTCAAAAACCTGCTCTTAAAAAAGTCTGCATTGATCCAGGCCTTTTTCTGTGTTTTTTATAAAATGGGCAACGATTTGAAATTTACATTTTTCAATGCTCTCGGCTTTGCCGATTTCCCGATGAGCATAAGGGGCAATTTGTGCTCAGAAGACAGCATTTGAGCAACAGAACAATGTTACTCTATCTTTACTTTTTTGTGACCTTTGGCTTCATCAAGTTTGGAGGCCAATGACTTAGCAGATAATATTTTATAAAAAATCCCCATTTCATAAAAAAGTTATTGTCAGTGATGATTTTTACCATTTTTTTTTAATTTTCACTTCCTTCAATGTCAGCTGATAAAACCTCGCTTGTGACAGTCAACTGACAAAAATACCGTGCCTATCTTTCCATCTCATTAACCATCCAGAGCTTGCAATAAACGATGGATCGCCATTCAAATTTTTATTCAAGCTTAGTGTTTTTTCTTGTAGCAGTGGGCCTGAAATCGGAACACCACGGTCCCACTCCAACCAAGTGGTTTAGATGATAGACTTTTCAAGTGAAAAGACAATCATCTTTACTTTGTCTTTATTATCTTTACTTATTATCTTTACTTTGTTTTTAGCCTTACGAGATGTGCTCCTATTCCCCAAACTTTCTTTGGCAACCATTTTTGATCAGAAATCCTCAATATATTTTTGGTTCCTTTTCCAATCACTAATGGTAGAAATTCCTACCCCATATTCAGACGCAATATTTTTTAATGTCTCACCTTTATCTAGTCGGAAGATAGCATCCAATTTCTTTTGCATGGTGACAACAAGTTTCTTTCTTTTTACAGACATTTCAATCTACTAACAATGACATAGCTAATAAGAACTCACAATACTTGATAAACGCTTAACCCTGCAGGTGCTAACATCTCACTGTGAGATGTCAGCAAGTTGCAATTGTATAGCGCTATCGAAGTCAACAATTAACGTCATGGTGCTGCCATCTCCGAGCTAATATATACAACTACTCATGTAGTTCCCAAGTCTGACGCTTGAGTTCGTTATTATGCCGCTAGAGTATGCTTTTATAGCCAAATAAGTGCTTTCTCAGACGGTGGTCCTTTGTAGTGTAGTGGTTAGATATGTAGTGCTTTGTACTGTTGTGCTGACGAGTACAACAGTTGAAGCCATTGACGAGAGTTCGAATCCCGACCATGAGCAATCCCAATTTGGATTGCAAATGTGTGGTATAGTGGAGTGGAGGGCCCACCTTAAATAAAGGTGACGGGCTTGGGTGGAAGTTGACGGCATTTGTAGGCTTAATTGGGATTGCAGTGGACACCTATTTTGCTTTTATGGTTAGTGGTTATAAGGAGGGGCATGTTTTGTGTTTTTTTGTGTATTCTTGGTATTTTATGAAGAGTTGCATAAAAATAACAAAATTTAAATAGTCATAGCACCTCTAGTAGGAAGATAGCATCCAATTTCTTTTGCATGGTGACGAGTTCCTTTCTTTTTACAGATATTTCAATCCACTAACGATGACACAGCTAATAAGAATTCACAATACTTGATAAGTGCTTAAACAGCGAAGACCACTCACAATACTGGCTACGTGTGAACAGCAGACGTAAAAATAAGCGACTAAACAGCAGGAAAAGAAAACTGAACGAGCAAGCGCTGTGTTGTGTAATGGCAGCTACCTGCATGGGTATACAGTCAACTGAAAATGTCGCACAGTGCCCTGGCCGAGTACAGTCCATGCAACCAAAACTGCGCACTGTTGAGACTGTCGTAAATTGTGCTGTTATCTTTAGTGCAATATTTTTTATTTTTTCCTTCAGAACCATTTCGGATAAACCAGAATTTTGGATAAGCGAGTACCAGAAAAACGAGGTTTTAGTGTATGTACGACTTCATCTCTGAGTGCGCTGCACAATTATTGGGTACTTAATGTACAAACTCTTCTCTTCAGCTTGTAGGTATTGCACTAAAATTTACCTACACCAAAGGCATACTAATTTTAGACATCAAAACTCTCTGGTCAAACCATGGGCTCTATGCAAATGTTCTTAATCTTGGATAAAATCTCTGTGGACCTTCCTAGAGTGAAACGAGTGCAACGACGGAACAGTGTGAGTGGTGGATGTGCAACGACGGAACAGTGTGAGTGGTGGATGTGCGAACCAACAACGGTCACTGTATACCTATGTCTAAGGTCTTCCCCTTGCTCATTGATTAACCCTCATTTGTCGTGTTGCCATGTTTACAAAATATAGTGTAAATACTTCAAGTTTCTTGTTGAAGCACACAATTCTTCAAGGCGGCCGGGATGTTTCTTTATTTAAGCATAATTTTATTCAAATAATCATTTACTAACAATGAGAGACATTCCTCATTTATCATGTATTTTCTAAAGAAATAATTCAATATCAAACACTCCTAGTATGTATAGAGTCAAAATATAATAATCTAAGATTTGAATAAATTCAGATTTTCTTTACACATCGCTCAAACACACACAGCAGGTAAAAAAAACAGGTGATTGGTAAAAAAAATCACCTGATTTTATTTCCTTCGTCAATTTCATGTACTCCTCCAAGGAACAAATTATTAGCGTACCCACACTATCCCCTCTCCAACTATAGTCAGTCGCTCTCTGTTCATAACTCTTGTCGACTCGCTCCGGAATTTTATCACAAGACTTCTTGCGTGTCCCATACTCACATTAAACTCATAACCTCTTTCAATTACTGTGAATATTCTACTTTACTAGGCCTTAGTTCATCAAAGCCCAAGAGAAGTAACAAAATGGTCTAACCTAAGGTATTTTACACAAATTAGCCCGTAGCTACATGATAACAACAGACACATGTTGACTACATGTTAAAGTTACTGAATTCTAGCACTTTCAAGAGGACAATGAGTCTCTTGAGATATGTAATTTTTTTAAATATTTTCTCTATAAAATTATATAAAATATAAAATGACCAGTTAGACCATTAGGTTATCACTCAGCACAATAAAATGTTAGTTATTATTGTAAACATACCTGAGTAAGTATATAGCCATAGAAGAATGAACTCAAAATTGTGCCTTGTGTCTGTCTATCCCAGTCAAATTCCGGAGCCTAAAACAAAACATAAGGTGTCAATAATTTTTTAAGAGAAGTTAAATAATTAGTTAAAATTTGGATTTAGTTTTAATATAGCCATCATGACCAAGCTGAGAATTAACATATTCAAGATGTTAATAATGATGGATCTATGAGTTCACAGATTTTAGAGCGATTTACTTCATTGATCTCTTTGATTCAATGAAGTAACAAATTTAGACATTCTTGATACTGTACAACATGAGAGCTCTCTAATGATTTTAAATAAAACAAGAAATACAAGCTGAGCAAAAATCAAGTGATATATTTGTTCAATGCAAAGATACCCGAGTTAATTTTAATTCAGATTTTGTGTACACGTTCATCTCAGTTTAAGTTCTCATCTATGATTAAACCTTAAAAGTTAATTTGATTTTCCTTCTCTATGCTATTTGAGTCGTAAGTTATTGTAGGTCATTTCGTTTTAGCAAATTTCCCATAGGGAAGAAGCTATTACCGTAGGTCTCATGGCAAGACTTAAGCCCGGGACCATGTTATTTTTTCTCCTTTAGGTGCCCATTTGCTCGGACGAGTATGTAAACCAGACATATTGGTTAATGGGAATGGGTAGTTTGGAGGGGTAGTTTGGAGGGGTTTGGAGGGGGGTTTGGGGGATAAAATCTAAAAAATTTTAGATTTTATCTTTCACCATTAGAATCAGCTTAAAATACTACACAATTTAATTCCTTAAAGTTTTTTTCTATCTCCAATGGTTACCGAGGTATTAAAAAATCTAAACACAGTACGTTGTATTTTGAGGCTCCAATGATCTTATGGAGGATAAGGAAAAATAATATTTCACTTATTAACCAATATTTTTGGATAAAACTTTGTATTTAGCTTCATGTGGTTGAGGTTCATCAATTTATGCTTAAAAATCAAATAGTGTATATGTTTATCATGGCAGCAAACCTTCATACCCTTTTCCCATGTTAATCATATGGAGAATAGGCAAACTCCTTTATTTATGGACAAATCTTGATGTTAAAATTAAAAATTTTTGATGGTATAAATGCCTACTCTCAGTGTTCCTCACAGCAG